>NDGM011255681.1:0-19048 GCA_002564305.1 Octomys mimax | reverse complement strand
TCTCTCTCTCTCTCTCTCTCTCTCTCTCTCTCTCTCTCTCCCCCCTCTGTCACTCTCCCTCTCTCTCTCTCTCTTTGTTTCTCTTTCTTTCTCTGAGAATATGTATGAATATATATATATTATCATATAAAAGAAAGTATACAATAGTTGTTTATGTGTCAGTGACAAGATATTTAATGAAATTTTTTCTCATGAAATCTGAAGCCCAGAAAACTCTTGAACTTAACAAGCCATTCATATGCCACAGAAGGTCTAAGCTTTTTATTCCTTTTAATTAATTTGTATAACCACATACTACATGATACAATTTCCTGAGACTATTAAATCCACACAACACTCAAATACTCCAATTCCTTCATGAACAGGCTTACTAAAGTACCATCTTGCCTCTGGTGGAAAAATCCATATTTAGACAAGACAGCTGTGATTAGCATGGGGAAAAATAAGAGAAAAGGATGGAGTAAAGATTCTTTGGAACTACTGTAGAAATAATAAGGAAACAGAGTAGGAATAGCTTATTAATACAAGTTACAAGTAGAAGACAAGATTTGCTTTAGTAGAGTTGAAAGACTGATAACATAAAGAGAAAATATAAGCTGAAATATTTTTGATTCTAGAACAGAAATACTTTAATTTATTTAGTTTTTTTTTTAAACTAAGACATAAGATTATAGGCTGGATGTGTGAAAGAAGCTAGTGATGTTGATTGATTTTGTTATCACATCTGCACCACAAATATCAATCAGTGATTATACATAACACCAATTGATTATAGAGGCACTAACAAAGATGAATGAATTAGCACAAACCCATCAAAAATACAATGAGCACCTGAATGTAAGGCATCTGTGCAGACCATAGATCAGGCAACAACTCTGTGTGTGCCAAGCTAAAGAAAGCATCTATCGAGTGGCTTTGTAAAGTATGTTAATAAAGAGAACTTTAGCCAAGATATTTCTTTGTTGAAAAATGTGACTCTGAGAAAGTGGCTGGCTTTTTCTAGATTTTGATCAATGAAAAATGGAAAATTTCTCAGAAGTTAAAGAGCTCTTAGACACATCCAGCCATTGTAGAAAACATGCTTCTCACACCACCAAAACTTAACATGTCTCCACACTAAGATTCTGTGGCCAAAACAAAATAAAATGAAAGCCTCCTTAGCTACCCATTAAGACAGGACACATAGACCAGTGATTCTGAAATGTAAAATATTCTCAGAAATAGTCCTGGAGAATTGTTTAACAATTATACATTTTTTTTTACCCACTTCAGATTTTATGAGCCAGAATGTCTATGATCTGAAGTATATATTTTAGCAATTGAACTGTCATAGAGAATTACCTCTCCAACTCACAGCACAGGTTTTTAAAATATCAAATGAAATTGCACAGAACTTTCACTCTTTTTTTAAAAAAGAAATTTATTTATTTATTTTTTAAATTATTTATTTATTTGGTACAGGGTCTCGCTATGCAGTTTGGACTGGTACTGATCCTCCTGTCTCCACCTCCCCAATGCTGGGATTATAGGCATGTGCCAGCCTTGTGTCTGTGGCCAACTTGGTGCATCTGGGGTTCCCTGGGGTTGGCAAGGCCTGCTGACTCAAGGATCCAACCTGGGGTCCTTGCACTTGCCAGGCAGACTTATAGACTGCAGAGCTATCTCCTGGGCCCCTTTTCACTCTCATCTTAACAAGACAGATTGTCAAAACTCATATAACTCAAAATTCATATAATTAAAAGAATAAGGCAATTTCACCAAATTATCTTTCAAACTCTATCATAAGGCTTTGTACAGAGCAAAAGTTGGGCAGAAAGGTGAGAAAGAGAGGAAGTGAACCCACCACTGAAAAGAGAAAGTCATTCTCTTTTCTTTCAAGGAATAAAACATATTGCTGGTTCCAAACCCCAACTCCATGAAAATATCTAAAAGGCCTCTCAGGACATGAAGCATCAGCCTTGGTAAAGTGATATTTCTAAGGAAAAAAAAAAGAAAAAATGAGGCTGAAAGACAGAGCTACCTTTGAAAAGCCTATGGCAAAATGGAAAAATAAACAACAGGGAAATATTCAGGATATGTAAACATAAGGTCAAATAAATTAAAATGAAAATTAAAAGGCATAAATACTCCCCAAGCTATTCCAAAACAACTGTTCAAGTAGAAATTCTACATCTCGCTACACTGCTAAAGAAAGATACATGAAGTCCAAGCATAACAGTATAAATATCCAAACTTGTACAGAGAAATTTGAGATACAAATGTTTTTCACCTATATAAAATTCCTGGAAATCAAATAATGTCAATGAAAGCAATTCAAGTAGTAAAATACATACTCACCAAAGTTTATGATAATGCAGGATAAAACTGAAATGCAATAGTACATTTTAAGTTAAATATTATCAAAAAAAAAAAGTATGTGGCTGTGAAAAACCATAAATTTGAAAATTAAAAAGAGAAATGAACAAACAAGTAAGAAATAACATGATAATTCAGGATGGCCAAATAGCTCAGCAGATCAAAGCACCTATACGCAGGCACAGGGGCCAGAGCTTTGATCCCCCAGACTGCCATATGGACCTCGTCCCAGGGTGCACTGAGATGGCAATTGAGACTGGGCATGGTGGTGCGTCCTGTAATCCCAGCTCTTGGAAGGCTGTAAACAGGCAGATCACTATGAGTCTGATCTAGTAGTGAGACCCTGAATACCCTGTAGAACTTTCCCTAAAATACAGGAAGAAAAGATAATTAATTAAACATGAGATATAGTACAATAAAAAGAGATTATACTAGAAACTGAGATTAAACTGCATAACATCCAAGAAATAATAACATTGAATCAAAATATAGCAAGGAACAGTTAAAAGCAATTCAGGAAAACAATTAAGAGAACAAACATGAGGCAAATATAATATTGATCGGAAAACTCAGAGAATGATAAGACAAAAAACAAAAATGAATGTACATTACGAATTTACAATTTACTTCTAATTGGAAGACTCAACTTACATGGTACAAAGCCCAACAAGATACATAGGAAATTGACCCACAAAATGAATTTTCAGGTATATATTTCAAAAATCTTAGAAATGACAGACATCACAGATTTTCTAAAAGTACTCCAGGTAAAACAAATATATTACATTCAAAAAAGAGAATTAGACTGAAACTGTAATATTCAAATCATCAGAGTAATACAAAACTAGAACAGGTTTGTTTTTCTTTTTAACCTGATGGAGTAAAGTGTGAGCTAAGGTTTATTTATCCAGCCCAACTATCCATCAAGTGCAAAACAGCTTACAAATTGCTTAAAAGCCATTGTAAACAGTCAACAGGAGAATTCTACAAGCATAAGCCAATCTTTGGAACATGGACGGGAATGGTGATTAGAAGCAGAGTTTTCATAACATGAAGATGCCAAATGTTTCTCACTGGTTGGCCCCTTTGGTCTGTGCTGCTGCCACTGGCTTCTGAGGTGAAGTCTCCGTGCGTCCAGCACCTACCTCCATGTGAGTGAGTGGAAAGCCTTGCTGTGCAACCTAAGCTACACATGCCCAAAATGATTCAGAAAGACCAAAAATAAAGGAACTTGCTAGTATCTATCAGACAACTACTACAAAATCAGGGGAAATGATCATTAAATAAAATTAAACCCAGAATGTATTGAATACAAAAATGTATAGCTTTTGTTTGGAAAGCTATTATTCACATAAATGTATTTTAGGAAGCAAAATCTCTCAAACTATCTATATAAAGAACTGCATACAATTTTTTAAAATCTTAATGATTAAATAAAAACAGCAGAAGGATTTTTTTTAATTGTTACTTTTAGTACAAGACAAATTAAAGAAGAAAATTAAGTAAGTGCGTTAAAGACCTAAATAACATAACAAATAAGGAAGGTCTTGTGGATAAACATAAATCTTCACAGGTCGAGATGAGACTCTACTTTCTTTTCAATTCTACACAAAACATTCATTGGAATGGCATATATGGGGCCACAAGGAAAACACCAGAAACTAGAACTATTACAAGTCAAAACCATCGATCACCAAACAATATAAATGAAAGTGAACAAAGTATATAGTATGATCATAATATACTGTAACATTTAATTTTTTGAAAATGTTCACTCAAAGACATATTGCCATTAAGTGTCATCAAAGTACTCTCCCCTGTTTCAGAGACATTCCACCATGACTACAACTTTCTGAAGCAGGTCGGGAAGTCCTCTATTGAGTATTAGTTTGGCCTATTATGGCTGTCTTGATATCCTCAAGTAAATTTGAAGCATTTACTTTTCATATTCATTTTTACCTTGGAGACCAACAGCTAGAAATCACAAGGTGCCAGATTATATGCATGAGGTGGATGAGGGTCCACTGTGGTGAGTTTTCAAGCCTGCCTTTCTGTCGGATGGCACCAGCAGCACCATTCTTCGTAGTTTTTAATCACAACTCATAAAGACGCTTTTAAACCGAAAATTAATCACAGAACGACAATAAACAAAATATTGCAAAACCTGGAAATGAAATGTTGTACTTTGAAATAATCCATGTATCCAGGATGAATTGTCAAAGGGAAATGTGTTAGCCTTTTCAGTCTCTATAACAAAATATGTTACTTGGGAGCATAAGCAGTAGAAATTTATTTTTCTGGGTTCTTTAATCCTCAGTTCTGTTTGTCTGTGGTGCAATCTTCTTGCCATGATTTCAAATGGTGGAGAAAGAAAGTTTTGCTGTCTCTTCCCCTTCTGATCAGAACACTAATCCCATCAAGAGACTCTTACCAGACTGGAGATGTAGCTCAGTAGCATAAGCACCTGCCATGGGTTCGATCCCCAGCAACACATGCCATGACAGCCCTGCCCCTGGACATGCTGAGCCGGCCACCAAGACCAGGCATGGTGGTGCATACCTGTAATCCCAGCGAGTATGAGCTGTGTAATGAGCCACTTTTCCAGAGAGAGAGAGAGAGAGAGAGAGAGAGAGAGAGAGAGAGAGAGAGAGAGAGAAACTCTTAGCTTCATGGCCACATCAAAACTTAATTACTCCAAAAGAGTTTTTCTCCATCCCCATAGCATATTTAAGGTTTCTATATATGAATCTGAAGAGCACACAAACACTCAACCCATAACAAAAAGTTAGAAATCCTCCAAACTAAGTGAAAATGAAAATATATCAAAGTTTATAGGAAATAGCTGAAACATTGCTTCAAAGAAAACTTACAATATCAAAAGAAAGCTCTGAAATCAATAAAAATGTCTTTGTTTAAAAATCATGAGGGAAAATGAAGTAAGCCAAAAACAATCAGGAGAAAGTAAATTCAAAGACAAGAACAGAAATAAATGATATTAAAAGGGGGGACAGGGACATAGCTCAGTGGCACAATGCCTGCCGGGCAAGCACAGGGTTGTGAGTCTGATTCCCGGTACAAAAAAAAAAAAAAAAAAAAAAAAAAAGAAGAAGAAGAAGGAACAATGAACCAAAAATAGATTACTTGAAAAAAATCAACAAAAAAAAACCTCTGGTCAGATTGATCATTCAGAGGTAAATTAATCCCATATCTGAATTAAGGTAGAGCACTTCAGGGCTTCAGATTTTTGTGACCTTAGATCTTTGGACTTTATGTCTATAACTCTCTACTTCCACCTAATGTCAGAGTATGGACAATGCAGAAAGTTTCTCCCCAAAGCCCTGGAATGTCCAGATGGTCCAATGACTGATTTTGACACAGTAGCAACACAGGCTCCAGCAACATTCCCACGTACGACTCAAAGCTGCATGACAAGTTAATCACATACACGGGAAGGCAGTGCAATCATAAGTCACACCTTCATTCTAGTTGGTATCTACAGTGGCGGTTTCTCCAGTTTCTGACTCTCTGCCCCCTCCCAGAATCCACAGCTTTGCTCTCCAAAATATGATCTCAACAACTACACTGCAACCAGATCAACCAGAAAAACAAACGTTAATTGGATAAGATGCCTTTTCTTTAGTAGAAGCTTTCGAACGTCCTCTGACACACTTTTAATTGTGTCCATTTTCTAATTATTTGAAACGTAGGACATTTCTTTCAATTGTTCATCCAATCTATGAGTAAATCCATACCCTCAAATAATTGGCAAGTAAGTGGAGAGGACACAAAATAAATGCATAAAGCAGCAGATAACTCAGGACTGTGAAAAATGCTGATTCCTGGGGCAACCACTGTGAATACTGTAGAACTGTAGAGAAAGATGTTAGTGAGAACACAAGGTCCTCTATATGTCAGTCTGTACCTAAAGGAAAACAGAATGCTCAGAAGATGAGAAATGCAATAACTAAATAAACAAACAAACAAGAAAGACTTAAAAGGATAGCAAGAGAAACAAACAAAGATTAAGAAAGAGAATAGTTTGACTAGGTTACAAAATGCATGTTTGAGACAAATTGTGGTTTGAGAGATTTAATACCAAAAAGAAGAGTTCAGACGTAAGAGTGAGAAATGGATCCAGAGAAGTGATAGACTTGAAGAAAATGATCTTTGAGAAAAGGTTTCTGGGTAGAAATGTAATATTATGTTGAAGAACAAGAAAGTATCACACTAGCAGCCCAGCAAGGGTTCTGCCTGACAGGTAGCCATGAAAAGAGAATGAAAGATAGGTAAAGTGTTGTCAGAGACTGATCTGACTGTGCTTAGCCAGTAGAGGCAGGAGATGATCATTTTCATGTCTGAAAGCGTCTGACTAAATAAAGCAGCAAAACTCAGAGAAAATAGAGAAGCTGGTTGTGGGGAGACCACACAAGGATCATCAAGTTTGGGGCGGTGGCAACATTCTCAGCATAGATCAGAGAGCCAGAGACTCAAATCCTGAATTCTCTAGATGGACTTAGCAAAGTCATGTACATGTGCATGTGTGTGCATGCGCTGCACACACACACACACACACACACACACACATTGATGTGTTCTTCTAGATGAAGAACTACTAATAGCCAATAAATGAAAGACGTTCCATATCACTAACCATTTGATAAATGCCAATTGAAACAACGCTGAGCTTCCATCTCACTCCAGAAACAATGGGTATCATCAAAGGCCAGCCAAATAGCTCAGCAGATTAAAGTAGGCAAGCAGGCGTGGGGTCCAGGGATATGATCCCCAGGCCTGCTGTTCTGGCCGCTCCCCTGGGGCACGCTGAGATGGCAGTTTAGACTGGGTATGGTGGTGCATGCCTGTAATCCCAGCTTTTGGGAGGCTGTAAACAGGTGGATGACTACAAATCCAATCTAGTAGTGAGACCCTGAACACCCTGTAGAGCCTTCCCTAAAATTCAGAAGAAAAAAAAATAAACAGGTATCCCAGAAATCAATCGATAACGAATGCTAGTGAGGCTGTAGGGAGAAAGGAACCTACCTCGATGGAAATTAGTAAAGAAATTCCTCAAAAAAACTAAAAGTACAAATTCCATTTGACCCAGCTATGCTCCTCCCAAGTCTCTTACCAAAAAGTTAAAGACATGCCACAGTTATGTATAAATATCCATACACTTATATAATTCATGACGTATAACAGTGCAATTCACGATAGATAAATCTTGGAATGAGCCTACACATCCATCAACACATGAATGGATAAAGAAATGTGATATTTGTACACAATGGAGTATTACTCTACCACCAGAAGGCCAAGTTGAGTCATTTGTAGGAGAATGGATAGACTTTAAGACTATAATCTTAAGTAAAGTAAATCAGACACGCAAGCTAAATGTTTCATGCATTCTTTTATATGAAAAAAAATCCCCACATAAAAAGTATGAAACAAAATGACAGTTAATAAGAAAAAAAGAGAAGGAAGAAAGGATTGAAGTACAGTGTGGACAATATACCTAAAAGCATACTGACTTCATGCAATGATCTTGCAGGTTTCATACCTTCTTATTTTCAAATTGCCTATGTGACAGTTAACTTTGTAAAGTCATAAAAGATAAATAAATGAATCTGATGCTGGAAAAAAAAAAGTAGTCGAGGGAAGTAGAAAACTAGGATTGGAATCTAAAATGTACATGTACCAATTGCGTACACTCAATGTGAACATCATGTACTAAACAATGTACTCATAAAAGGAAAAATCCAACAAGAGAAAATAAATCCAAAAAGTCACAAGTGCTTAACAGAATCCAATAAGACCAATGATCAAGGTCAATAAAGTTGGAAGCCAACTGAGATGGAGAATTAAAATTTACAGTAGTAGGTGGTAGTAGGCCCTAAAAGGTAAATCTTGATGGATACAGAGCTTTAGTTTTGATGATGCAGAACGTTTTTAGAGGTGGATGTTAGTGATGGTTGTGAAACCATATAAATGTACTTAGTGTCAAAGAATTGTACATTGAAAATGGTTATGATCATTAGTTTTATGTTATGTGCATTTTATCACCATAAAATTAAGAGGATAAAAAACTATGCCATTTTTGTACACCAAAAAGACGTGATTTCAGTTTTGTAAATTGTTATTGTTACTGTTATAGGAGGCATATTCTTTTTTTTCCTCCTGTGAATAAGGAAATAATCAGCTTTTTATATTGGATTACCCAGCAGTTTCTAATGACACATAGTTATTCAAATATATTTTTCTCATTAGAGAAAAACTTTCATTTGAAACCACTTTTCATGAAAATGTATGAGGTACACAAGAAAAGAAATAGCATAAATTTCTCATAAAATTCAGGTAATTACATCTTTTGTTTGCAAACTTCTGGGGAACGTAGATATCATATTCAACCTAGTCTTTAAATTTCAGAGGTGAAAGGAAGCGCACATTTTTTATTCTAACTCCTTCACACTATAGATAAAAACAATGAAGCCTGAGGAGCTGAATGATTGCACATGATCATCCTCAGAGCTGGGGAAAGAATAGGATCAAGGACATAGACACGCTCACCATGCCTTTGGCCTTGGGACACTCTTGCCAAAGCAGGGTTCCTTATGCATAATATTGGAGGAATCTCATTGACCAAAATCCTTTGGGGTAGGGGTGGGGGTGGGGAATCGTTTTTATAGGCATGGATCCAGATTACTACATTTCAAATTAATTGTATTAGAGTATTACTCATTTCAGCATGCTGTTAGTAAATAAGTCTGTAAGGCACAGTGTGCTGTGGGCTCTGAAGGTACTCCTAAACAGAACTAATCACATAGTTAGATGTTATTAACAGAATGGCTGTAGCAGGACAGCTAGTATCATTCCTAAACCTGGGAAACTTTATGATTTATAATCTATAAGTGAATCTTGCCTCAAAGTCAGTTGCAAAAAACAAAGTTACCTAAGAACCCCATGAACCTTTGTTCTTCTGCAACTGTTGTTCTCTTGATGACCTACTTCTTGGCAATTATAACTTGACTTTCTGAAAGGTGTGCAGCATGGGTACACTTCCTCAGAGTGCTGTGTCTTTTTAAAGAGAAAGAGATCCTTTTTCTTCCATCCTTTTAGGTCAAGTGACAGCAACTACTTCTGAGATGCAGAGACATTTCCCTGGGCAGGGCCCATCCAGTACCTGAATAGGAAGCAAAGATCTTCCTCATAGTTTGATATTTTACATCTATTTACACGGTACCCACATCTCCCAGGGTTACTGGGACAAGAGAATGTTCCATGGTATGGCATGAAGAGAGCTGTGTATCAACAATGAACTAAACCCTCTGAGAAGTTGAGCTGAATCTCTCTGCCCAGACATTCTTGGCCACTTCTGTAGCTTATTCTATTCTAAACAAATCAACTACACTTAGCATTCCAGGGAGAGGTTGGGATTTTTGAACAAAAGACTGAGAAAAATCATCTTAAATCATAAATAAAATATTTGTAAAGAAAAGATGGAGAAAATGCATAATCTTCATAGTTGGTGCTTTTCGTCAAGGAGAAGGAACTTTGCTTCATATTAAAAATTGAATTTATGGATCTGTCAAAGAGCAGAAAACATCAATTACCAGTTGTGAAAAGAGAATTACATTCAGTTTTGCTAGAATGGAATGTGTAATTTAGCTGGATGATGTCACATGTGTTATTGGTTGGGTGGCAGCACACGTTTTCTAACAGTAATTTCCTTGTGGGTCTGCATAATCTTGTTGGCTGGTAACAGCAGAGCTGGCATAGGGTGTGGTAGCAAGAGATTCCCTCAAGCACTGTTAGGCAAGAGTTAGCATACAGTGCTACTTCTATTTCCACATTATGTCGGGCTTTCTTTTTCTTAAAAAAAGTTTTTTCCATTATTAATATAACAACATAAATGAGCCTATAAATGAAACCCAAACAATTTTAATAGTCAAAGCCTAATAAAATGAGGATGACCTTGGAAACACAAAATTTTTTAAAATACTACCATGCTGCACCTAAGGACAGGGGTACCTTGTGAGAAACTCATCATGACATGATTTATTTGTTATGCAAACAGCAGAGTGCAGTTAACACAAACACAGCTCCTAGGTCACCAGATGATGTGGTTTATGGAAGCACCATCGAGTATGTGGTCTGTTTTTGGCCTAAACTTCATTATGAGACATATCTCTGTAGTTTTTGAGTCAAAGAAAAAGCAATTAAGACTGAAACTTCCAATAATTTAGAAATCATTGACAATGAAGCTACAGTATATACAGACTTTGATAGGAAAGAGCAGAGGCAAATTTACATCCACCAATTCCTTTTTGATTAAGCAAAAAACTAAAATGTAGAGAGATCAATATGTACCTCATAAAATGAAGAGAGTAAAACCAACCCCCAACCATTAAAAATATAGCTGTTAATTTGCAACGCATCAAGGAGTGTCCATAGAACAGAATACTCTGGGGCACATGTTTTAGAGATGTAATATTCTTCTTTTTTTAAAATGCCATTTGTCCAAGTGATGTTAAAAGACAAAGATGCAAAATGACTAGGGAATACATCCCGATTGAGGTTTCTATTTTTCTCCTTTCTTTTCCAGGTGAAAATGCATGAGAATTCAAAGATCACCTCCAAAAATATAATAACAGGGGTCAAGGATATAGTTCAGTAGCACAGTGCCTACCTGGCCAGCATGAGGACTTGAGTTAGAATCCTATAACACACACACACACACACACACACACACACACACACACACGTAAAGAGGAGTTAAGGATTAAGGTTAAAAAGAAGAATTACATTCTACCTTTTCATGCTTTTGTTTTTACCTTTTACATACTTGCCACTGCATTGTTGAGAATGTATTCTTTATTCAAATATATAAATTTAGACTATACATGGTAAGGGGAGCAGTCCATCCCTAATTCCCTTTTCTTTTTAAAGAGAGTTCAAATTAGAATTAAGATGAAAAAATTTACTTTGTCTAGTGAAATTCTGTATCACCTCATTCCCTTTTGACTCACTCTTCTCTTGTTACTGAGACAAAATATTCTACTCTCAAAATGAAGGCAGGAAAGGTTTATTTATCTCACAATTAGTGGATGTTTCTGTCCATTCTCAGCTGGCTCCAATGCAGAGTGGCACCTGGTGACACAGAGCAGGCCTTCATAGCAGCGAACAAAAGCAAGAGCAAAACCAGACAGCTAGCAAGCCTCTCTCCCCTTCTCACATTGTAATACAGATTACACACCCCAACCCCCCACCCCAGGGCCAAGGTGTAGCACTCACATCTACAATAATCAAACTCTATTAGCTGCCCCATGACTGCATGTGGCTTTGAGGGAAGACCTATACACAACCAGAGCACCTTTGAAGGCAGAGGAGGCTTTTCCCTGATGTTATTTTCTCCTCTCCTAATCCTAATCATCTAGCCCTTTAGTACAAGCAACCAATGTCCATTTCCTCTCCCAACCAGTCTGCAGGTGACACTGAGGAAGAGAAAGCTGGACATTTTGCATTCTTAGTCTCTCTTTTTCCTTGGATTCTCACTCATAATCTTTCCATTTAAAATCAGTGTCAACAGCCTATACAAGAGTATTTTTCAGAGAACTATAACTCCAGAACATTGAGTTTTTCTCCTCTTTCCCTTCTGAGGACTCTAAATCTTTTCTAAATTATTTTAGAGTTTCATAAAATATTGGTAAAATCTACATTATTTCCACAATTCCATGCTCAATTATTAAATAACCACGAAAGCAACGTATTGATGACATATGTATGTGAAATTATGTACTAGGTGTATAAAAGCCTTTTTGTTGGTGAACTTAATCTACTAAAACAAATTCAGTGATACTGCAACTCATGAAAGGCAGCACTACTTATCATTTGATTTCTAAGTCTTTCTGCTGAGTTCTTCTCACACTTTTTATTTAAAATTCCCTGCAGACCTGAGCCTCTTCAGAAGCCTTTTTCCCTAGCTACTGGTTCCCCAAAATTGCACCCTCGGTTTCATTCGACCAGAAACGGTTCCGAAGTTGACACGCTGCACTGCAATATGATTAAGAGTTGATGTCCTGAGGAGAGGAATGGCTTTCATTCCTGGATCTCTCGTGCAAAATATAAAGGCAATTTCCTTTCCTTGTATAAATTTTGAATGAGCACTGCCTCTTCATGCAAAATTGAGCTGAAGTCCTTACTTGATTTTTTATTTACAGCTGAAATAATGATGGCCCCACTTTCCAATAAGATTTTCCAAAGCTGCTACTCCCTTCCTGGGCTTTTCCTTTGGATTACTGGATGCCATCTGTTTGAGTCAATTTGAGCTGTTTTGACAAATACCATGACTGGGTGACTAACAACAGAAGTTTAGTTTTCACATTCTGGCAGCTGGAATTCCTGAGTGTCTGCACACACAGCCTTGCTGATAAGGCCTCGTGCAACAAAAAGAGTGAGCATGACCTCCTAGGGTGCCTTTTGGATTTTGAGAGTTCTACTTTCTTGACCTACTCACTCTCCCAAAGCCCCCACCTCCAAAACAATAAAATTAGGATGAAGATTTCAACATGTGAAACTGGGGAGACAAACAGTTGTAGTCTCTAGCACCCCCTATAGCACATTATTACAGAAATAATAGAAGATTTTTCCAAAGAAACCTAGAAGTCTTTGGACTGTAGAGGATAAAAACATGAATTTACAGTTAGGCTTTCTCTATAAATAACTCAGACCCACTAAGAAATATTAAATGAACAACCTTGGGGTAAAATCCATTCCTACCCACCACAAGCACCTGCTTTTTGGAATGGGCAGATGCAGTGTCATGCTTCATGGCCTCAGATCTCCATGAAAGAGCTCTTGGGAGCAGAGCTGATGTAACCACCATTCATCTGCCACTAGCAGCACACCCAAACAGCCATGATGTAAGCTCTCCTCCACAGATGAAAACTGATGCCCTTCTCTCTCTCTTCCTGCTCACACTGGATGCAACATTTCATTAAAAATAGCTATTGTTAGTTACTGTAAAAAAGACATAAGGGAAATAACACTTATCCCACAGGAACACACAGACTTCTGAGAATTCAAGCCAATTCATAACTAAGGAAATTTAAAGGAAATAATTTTTCTGAGTCATTAACACACTATGTTACATAAGCATGTGTTCCACCACCCTCAAACCCTTAGTTTTGCCTTTCCCTTTTGCTTGTAACTTATTTTTGTTCAAGATTACAAAAATACCTGGATAGTTTCTTAAACAGAGTCAGAATTCTATAATGAATTTTGAAAGGCTAAATATAATGCATTCTCCTGCATTCATCTTAATACTTTAAAATAATACAAGAGAGATAATTAGCATTTCTTTACTGAATGTATATGTGATATATGATTTAATTTACTTATGACTGAAATGTACTGTGCTAGTTGTATAGTGCTGTCATAACAAAGCAACACAGATTGGATGGCTTAAAAAATTATTTTCTCATAATTCTAAGATCTAAAAAGTGCAAACTCAAAGTCTGGCAGGTTTGGTTTCTACATAGGCCTCTCTGCTGGCTTACAGATGGCCCCTTTGCACTAGGTCCTCACACAGTCACTCCTCTGTGCACACACTTGTCTGTGTTCTAATCTCTTCTCCAGATGGGGACATTTGTCTTATTGGGTTGGGACCTGCTTATGCAATTTTGGGTTGGGACCTGCTTATGCAATTTTGTTTTTCCTTAATTACTTCTTTGAAATTCCTATTTCAAAATAGTCACATTTTGAAGAACCAGGGGGACCTTGCCATATGAATGGGGGAGTAAGTGAATCAGTCTCTAATTTAGACTGAAATGTATTAGTCTCTCTATAACATGGTCCTTTAAAATTATGCCATGTGATATAATTAGGTGAAACTTTACATGCTGATTCTTTTCACAGTTTTGTAATGAAATCTCTTAGGTTTCATAATGAATTTCATTAAATCCTACACACATATACACAACCAAAAAATTACATATGTGTATACAGTGTTTCAATGTAAATTTTTAATAAGCTGTTTGCTTTAAAAATAGTGCCAACAACTCTACTGTTTGCATCTTACAATTCTACAGAAACAGCCCAGACTGATTCTGATCTTAGCCACACGACTTATTTTGGTCAGTTGGACACTAACAAGCAGGACATAAGCAAAGGCTTGAAAGTAGCTTGTGCATTGGGGCTTGCTCTTCTTTTGATCTCAGATCTCCTTCAGCTACACAAACAAGTCTAAGATTATGGATGAAAAGAAACACATGTTGCAGCTGCACTGCAACCCCAGTCAATCACTAGCCAAGCCCGGGAGGCAGAGCCAACAAACCACCACACTTGCATGAATAAACCCAGCCAGGTTCAGCACAAGATCCCAGAGCTGACCTCACCCCAAACTACCAACTCACTGAATCTTTAGCTAAGTTAGTGGCTATTGTTTGAAGAACCTAAGTTTTGTGATGAGACAGTCTGTTATGCAGTAAAAGCTAATCAATACAATGAAAACCTCAGAACCACAAACCTTAGAAGTTGCTAATATAAATGCAAGTGAATGAAATTTGTGTGCACTTTAATGCATCTACAACAAAGCTGGTGAAAACCTTCAGTGATTAAAGAAAACCCTCCAAAAGTCAAGTTATACCACATGCTAGCAGAGGTGTAAGAGTGCATGAGGAGAAAGAAAAGTGAGCAAAGTGATGTCAGAATTACTTAGAAAAGAATAGCAGTAAAGCAGACTGAGTTAAAATCAAAATTGCATGAAATATCACTCCATGTTATCACATACCCTTATGAAATTAGGTAATTTGGTTAAAAACTAATATAATATAATGGTAGAAATCTGAATTGTAGACTATTTAAAAGAAGTGTACGACTGCGTTTTAAGTCACATGAATCAAAGGCAAACAAAGTGTGGCTACAGGAGCACTGTGGCTAAATCATAAGTAAAATGATTTTCCATTGATTTGTGAACAATATGACAGTGAGGCACAAGTGCACTGGAAAAAAGCAGAGAAAAGAAGAGAGGCGATTTACGTCTTGACCAGCAGGCCCTGTGAACAACAACATTTAGTTGAATAGGAGGAGGCAGAGAGCGATGACTGTTCAGATACTGAAGAGTGTGCAAGTCCTTGCTGATGACTCAGCTTTCTGAGGCAGGCAAAGCCCAGCTCAGCAACTCTCGGAGGAGGCTACTTGTTCATTGCTAATTCATCTCACCTAGATAAATTAGTCTGTCTGCCCTAGCAGGGAAAGGCAGTGGCTGCAAAATCCAAATCAGAGTCCACTGACCAGATGTGCCTGTTCACAACAAGGGCTTCCCGGGGTGGCACCAGGAGTGTTTGCCACCTAAGACCACTAACCAAGGGGCGTGAAAACGGCCAGCCAGAGGTTTTGTGATGAAAGAACAGAAACAGCAGCACATGGGTTTAGCAGTGAAGGTGATTCTAGCACACATTGTCCAAACAGAAACCATTTTGAGAACCTAATAACAGGGCTGAACCTACAGGTACAAACTTGAACTGCCCCAGGATTGGAGTCAAGAGTTCACAGGTTTAGCTTATAGAAGCTCATACGATAAAGAACACTTGCAAGGAAAATGCTGAACAAAGTACAAAGGAGATGAAGTGGAAGTTGGTAGAAGACTGTGACTTAGAAAGAAATTAAAAGGTAGCCAAGAGTCACACTGGAAACAGGTCGCCTTGTGCTGTTCCCATGAAGGAAGACCCAGAGCCTCACAAGATCCACAGAACCAAGGAAGGAGAAATGCATTCTGGGAATTGATGACTCACTGTGAAAACTGCTTGGGAAACAAAGTGGCTGAGTAGGTAGGTAGTGGACAATGTTATAGACATTTAGGAAAGAAAAGAAAGCTTTTTGTTTTGTAGTATCTATTCAATTTTCAGAAATGGTTTTACAGTCAATTCTATTAAGCACTGCTTTAGATGATGTCAAGGCATCCAGCAGATAAGTTTTAGCAATCAGGAGTTAATTTTCTACTGAGAAACACAAAATAAATGGGCTGGCACATGTATTTCTCATCATGGCAAGAACTAGAAGGAAAATAAATACAACACTGCAATGGGCATTGTTGATAGGTGGTGGATAAACTAATTAACAGTCGATGAGGAGATTCCTGAGAAGATCAGTTTTGAGTTGAGCATCCAAAATGAAGCTGGTCAAACAAAAACTTCAAGGGGAAGAACATTTCAGATGGAAAAGACAGCTGGTAAAATGAGTCTTATAACAAGAACAGGCAACATAGCTGCAGTAAAGGAAATGAGAGACAGGAAGAAAGAAGGTGAGGTTGGAGAGCTGGGGTGCAGGGTACGTAGCAGGAACTCTGTTTTACTTGAGTTTTCCCATAACCCATTAAAGGGTCCCTGGTGAGAGGAGATGTGATTCAACCGAAGTTCAAAACAGCACCCTCTTAAAGCACCTGCAAGCAGGGGCAGAGGCTGAGGGTTTGATCCCCAGGCCTGCGGTGCCGGCTCCATCCCTGGGGCATGCTTAGACAGTGATAGAAACTGGGTGTGGTGGCACTCACCTACAATTTCAGCTCTTCACAGGCTATAAACAGGCAGATCACTATGAGTCCGATCTAGTAGTGAGACCCTGAACACCCTGTAGACCCTTCCCTAAAATAAATAAATAAATAAAACAGCACCCTCCTTGTGCCCCAGAGAACAGGTTATAACCAGAAAAGAAGAGAATTTGGAGAACAGTCAATGGCTTGTTGCATTAGTCTAGCTGAGGGGTAGTTTGGCTTAATAAAGAAGGAGATAAGCTGTTCTGTTCATCTGTGTTTTGTGATGGCTCAGATGTGGAGCTTGTGAGAAACCTTTACTGAGCCACCTGGAAGGATGGTACAATAAATGGAAATCTGGAGGAAAGCACATCTACCTCTGACTTGCAAATGTATTAAACTTGAGATGACTATTGAACATCCAACTATAGACATCAAAAAAGTAGAGTGGGTATGGCTGTGAATCGTAAGTGCAAATCCAGAGCTGCAGATAGAAATTTTTGGAATTATTAAACAGAAGTGTCATTTAAACCAGAGGACTAAACAAGATTAGTTCTGCAGAAAGCACATCCTGTGTATAGGCAATTGGGCGACAGTCTGAAATTTAGAGGTTGCTTTGAAGACACCAACACAACCAACTAGAAGAACACAGCCAATGATGTTTGGGGAAAAATAATACTAGTGGCCCAGAAGCCGAGGAAGACAAAAGAGCCAGCCACACTCACAGGAGGCACCAGGACTGAACAAGAAAAGTACAGAAAAGTAATGTTTGCATTTTGCAGCACAAAGATTAGTAACAATCTTGACAAACACTAAGGGGGAACAAGATGGGAGTTTATGATCTACTGGAATAGGATGACATGAAGAATTGGAGATTGAACCTTTAGGCATGTTTATTCTAACATCCCTTCCAAGAGTCCTACCCACCCCCACAGTTTCATGTTAGATGAATGCTAGCGCTCGTGAGTTGTGCTCATAGAGGTTCACTGTTCTGTCCCTTTGTGCACCCCAGCGGTGACCTGCCTCTGCAGATCGGAGTTACTTCAACAGAACCACTGGCATGAGTAGCTGCACACAGAAGTTCTTCCTTTCCTCAAAACCACTTCTAAATTTTGTTCTCAATTGGCAGGTGCCAGTTACACAAGGTTGTGGGGTACAATTTAATAATTCGATTTTGTACACAATGTAGAATCACAACATCAAGGCAATTAGCATTTCCACCCCCTTTGATAACAGTCGTTTCTTTGTGTCAGGAATCTTCAAACTCCTTTCTTACAGTTCTTCATAAAATATAGTAAATTGTTGTGAACTATACTCAACCTACTGCACTCCGGAAATCTAGAGCTTACTCTTCCTCACAGTAATTTCGTACCCATTAGCCTAACTCTATTTACCTCCCCCACTCTTCCTAGCCTCTAGCAATCATTTCTACAAGATCTGCCTTTTCAGTTTTCCAGTAAAAATATGTACTATTTATCTATCTTTCTCTGGAATATTTCATTTAATATAATGATCTCCAGTTTTATCCATGTTACTGTGAATGACAGAAATTCATTCCTTTTATGACTGGACATATTGTGTATACATACCACATTTTGCTTATTCATTAATCTGCTGTTGGACACATAGAACAATCTTATATCCTGACTACTGTAGTGATGTAAGAAATACATGTACTTCTTTGATACACTGATTTATTGGATACCCTACAACTGGATCACATGGTAGCTCTAGCTTTTGTTGTTTTAGGAAACATACACAGGAAAGAAGTCATGCTCTCTATAATGAGATTCACAGGCTTCAAAGACCAACTGAGTTAGTCTCATGCTCTTTGTTAGAGAAAGAAGTTACATAAAAGTTTCTCTAGCAGTTCCTCCTGGAGAACAGAACAGAAGTTCCATGCATAAATATAAGGGTAGGTCTGTAATATTTTCCCTTACTCTAGGCTGGATGAGCTATGGCCATTGTTTTCTTTTAACTCTCTGGTTGTAGTTTTAATGAATATAAGGCCAAATGCCCTGGAATGCCTTTTTTCTTGTCTCTCTAGAATGTAAGACTAATAAACCTATTTTCACCAGGGGCTGAGATCCAAGCTTATCTAAGATATTCTTTTTTTCAGAATTTTATTGATAAACAAATAGCAATTAGACAGTTTCAAATCTAATCGCTAGG
>NDGM011255679.1:12661-23498 GCA_002564305.1 Octomys mimax | reverse complement strand
ATATATATATATATATATATATATATATATATATATGAAACTCAATGATTTAGTATTATAAAATTGAAACAATCAACAGATATTTTATTACAGGCAGATGATTTTAGAAATCAAAATATCTTTCCTATTTTCATAACCTAATTTTAGAAATCAATGATTTAAAATTCTTAAATTTATATTTTGCTATGAACATTTGTATAAGTTTGGAAAGCCCGATATTAGAACATTTACTCTTAATCTACAACATTCTTTTTCAAATCATGATGCTCAACATAAACACCTTTTTGAAAGGTTATTTTTTACATAGTATGTTGTAACAGTATATACTTATCTAACTCTTTTACCTGAATATTTTATATATTTTTACTATCCTTTCACATTAGCAGAACAACTGGTTATGCGTAGCTGAATTTCTGGATCCACCTTTTATTAGCAAGAGAATTACCTACCCACATATGTAAAGTGGTAGGACATGTTTTTTATTGGTATCCCCCAATTCAGCAAATGAAATGAAAATTTAAAAAATTGGTGTTTGAGAAATAATATATTAAATTCCTTCAAAATTTGTTAAGAATGAATCACTTTATTTCAGTATTTTTAAACACAGTGAAACAGCTTTAAGAGGATTTCTTTTCTAGCTATAACTTGATATTACTTGGTGATATTTAGAGATAAACATAGACATCATACTTTCTAAGCTAGTAAAGATAGTTTAATTTCCATAGTTGGAATAGAGAACAAAGAAGGAAACCAACATACTATCTAAAGTTTGGTGAGTTCAGTTATAATATTTTCTTGGAACTTTATTTTTTCAGTTTTTATCTATTTTAACAGTTTTTACCCAATTAATTTTTGCATTAATGATGAGTAAGAGGAGTTAAAAGTTATGAAAGGAGATAGGGGCAAAAGGAAATGGGAAGACAAAGACACATAGTCCTAAATCAATATTCCACCTTTATCATTTTCACTATGGTAGAATAATCATTCACATAGAAACATCTTCTCATAATTTCAAGGTAAGATGTGATCATTTGTTTCATTTTTACCATGTGAAATTTTCATTATCTGTGTCATGTGAACAATATTTTTATTTTAAGAAAATGACTTATTTCATGATGTAATCATGTCTCATTAGTACAGAAATTCCTATTTTAAAGAGAAGTTTGAAAATATACTTTGAGTTTTCCTTAATACAGTATCCATACAATGTCTTCATAATTTTAGAAGAGTAAGAATTTCTTGGTACCACTGCAAATATCTAAGAAAGTAAGACAAACTATTGAGACCAAATATATATACAACACAGGATTATCCAGTTTAAATATATATGAAAACAAATATTTGTATATCAATTTATAAGTTTACAAAATCTATAACCTCCATTTTTAGCTTTGGCAGAAGCATGGGCAATAATTATTAACTAAGTTTTTATATTCTCACCTTCTTAGTGAAGTTATTATTTATCAAAAAATATAATACTCACAGGAATTTTTAAAAGCATTGCCAAAAGCTTATCCTACAGTGTGGCCCTTGTATAAGTTGTGCCAATACCAACAGATGAAGCAGTATGTTAAGAGGAGAGAAACTAAGAAAAGAAAAGGAATACATTAAGGAAGGTCTTTTTTTCTTCTGATTTTGAGCAATAGACTTTCTATGTTTTTTTTTTTAAATCCTGACAATTATATAGTAATTTGGGTTAGAATGCATGCCAAGTTCCCTGTCTTAGAACCCAATTTGTTACCACCTGTGGCTATTTCTATTAAAAAAAAAAAAGAAAGAAACATAATTACTATGAGTCTCAGCAGTGTTAGAGTAAATTTTTTGCAATTACAATACCTCCCTTGGGCAGATACGTGAAAATGGTAGATTAATTCCTGCCAGGATTTCTCTGTTCCTCCTGCACTTCTCAGTTTGGTGTTTCCTGCGTATCAGAGTGTCTGTTTGCTCTCGTTAAGGTCGTGTCAGTGTTTCTATAGTAAATCGTGAGAAACAAAGATCCAAATATCAGCCATTAAATTTTGCTCTAGGCAAGAAGTTGACATGTGACATCTCAGCACAGAAGGACATAATATTTTCCATTACTGTCCCATGTAGCCTGGTTAAGTTTGAAGTGAAAGATAGTAGACCACTTGCCAATGTTGAGAAAGCAGGTCTTAAACTAGCAGGCACATGAAAAGTGGGTAAAACGCAGCAGAAGTGTAATTAACTTCATTCTATTTCTGAACACAAAGCTATTGAAGCCGAAGGATTCAAGACATCTTAAGACTGGATTGCTAAAAAGAGATTTGACATCTTTATTACTCTGCATTCATTCTTTTTGCTTGTCGTGGTGGTTGTGTGTGATCTCTTGTCCTAAAGAGAAACTCTCATCTATAGAAAATAGTGAACGATATTCACTCTTTATCAGTGCTTGCAATGTTAAGATTATTTTATCTCAAAAAAGTCTTAAGTAGCAGAATACTTGAAGTGTATTCCACATCCATCTTGTTTGTCTCTGTAATTAAAGAGAACCTAGCAGTTTCATATCTATAATAGACATTTAAGAAAGTGCAAACTCTTTATTCAGATCTCGTGGCACACACCTGTAATGCCCAAATTTTGGAGGCTGAGATATGAGGATCACAAACTGTAGGCCTGCTTGGTCAATTTAGTGAGATTCTGTCCCAAAATAAAGAATAAAAAGTGCTAGAGACACAGCTCAGCAAGAAGGCACTGGGTTCATCATTACTTAGTAATACAAACACACACAGACATACACACACACACACACACACA
The DNA here is from genome assembly GCA_002564305.1 of Octomys mimax. Lineage (NCBI taxonomy): Eukaryota > Metazoa > Chordata > Mammalia > Rodentia > Octodontidae > Octomys > Octomys mimax. The sequence goes on along the minus strand of NDGM011255679.1, from coordinate 20,723 downwards.
CATACACACACACACACACACACGCAAGCACACACGGAAAAATGAACACACTGCATCACAAACACTGGCTTAGTGGTAATTCATTTATTTGAATAATACATATTTTGATAATTTTAATGTATAATTGTTACCTTTATAGTAACTTCTACGAAAATTTCTGCATAATTACATTTCAAATTCCTGAAGAACAAGTAATCAAGTTTTGCAATGATGAACATGAAGTATTCACAGTGTCTTTTTACATTATATATAGAAATATATATAATACACATGCATAGATACAGTATGTTGAGGCAATAGAGTTGATTATAGCTTACCTCTTTTCACATTCTTTGGCATGATTTATGCAGCACTGAAGTGATACAATTGAAATGATATAGTATTTGCTAGAATTCTATCATCTAGATCTTGAGAACTAATAACAAACTAAGGATGATTATTTCTATATTTTAATCAATCTTTAATAAACTTGTATTTTCGGATATGTTGCACAAAGTTTAAATACTTTCTACCTATATTTTTTGGATACTGTGCTTGAAACTAAGTCTCCACACTTAGCTAAATACCTAGCCTTTTGTTTATTTGTTTGTTTGTTTGTTTGTTTTATTTGTTTGTTTTGAGAAGAGAGTTTTGGTATCTAACTTGCTGAGTTGCCCAAGTGGAGCTCAAGCTTGCAACCAGCCTGCCTCAGCTACCAACACTCTGGGATTGCAGGTGTGAATCACTTCACTTAGCCTAAAATGAGATCGGAGCTAAACCATAAACTTTTAGAGTACATCAGCTTTGATTGGTATAAATACTATTTTATGATTTAATCACTTTGATACCAACCATCTGCTAATTTGTAACAAGGAAAGAAAATCACTCTTGATAATAATTTAAAATATGTTCTTACCATAAATCAGTTTATAAAAATTTTCCCAGAATTTCAGAATCTAGGCCATATAGGTTATAATAAAAATTATATAATACCAATAAAATTAACTTTCTGATGTGATTCACTGTCTTTGTTTTATTAGGTAGGAATGTGTGCTACTAGGATATTGTGGAGGTGAAATCCTCCTGCCACTTCTATGTTTCTTAGTAAAACTTTTTTATGTTTATGACTTTGCAGATCAGAGTATGCTGCTACTTTAGTTCATCATATAAAGGAACTTTTTCATCACATTTGGTGAACTAATTCCTTAAAATTATTTTCATTTCAAATTTATCCTGAATTTCAGTGAACTTGAACTTGGTATCCATTCTCAGTACCCATGAATTCACTGAAGAAATCTGATCTGTAAGAAAATAACTATTATTTAATGATATTGCAGTTTGGATCTTCAAGCCACAAGTGTAGGATAGGTAGTGGAAAGGTTCTAAGGGAAGATGCTGTGGTTCAGTGTCCCCAGGTAAGATGATATAAATAATTGGAAAGCAGAGCTATCATTTCACTTGGTTAATTGTAGTAAACACATTATCTTGTTAGAGCATTAGGGTAGAATCCACATGTTAGGAAACAGATAAAAGGTGCAAGAAAGCATTTAAAATCCAATCATTAGATTTCATTGCATCCATCTGCTCCCAGAAAATATAATTAGAAATTTGATTCAGTGACCTTTAGCTGCCATTTTGGACCACAGTTTCAAAATCTGTGCTGTCATATTGGATATTTTAAGTTCATATGATAAGAGGCACACCCAGTGCATTTCTAGTCTAATTCCGTTTTCACAACAAAAGTTGAAAAATTAAAATGAGGCTGAATGGACTGGTGTATGTTTGACAGAGTTTATAGTTACTTAAATTAGAATCTGATTAAAGGAACTGACATTCAACTCCTTTAAAATTTCTATTAACTAGAACAACTGCTCAAGTTTCTACTGACATTTTATGCATCAACTCAGACAAGTAGAACTGCCTTTCATCAATTATTCTGTTGGTCCTTATTGCACTATAATTATACTCTTAACATCTAATTATGCTAAATAAATATACCATACGTGAGAAAAAGGTCAGTACAACTATTTGGGATTTCATGGAGTTATCCTGACTTAGAACTTTGGAAGCCTAATCTTTTCTGCCAAAATTAATGTGCTACAGCAGAGCTTCCTAGCATGGTCTTTGTGTATTCACTGAGGAGGGTGAGATATGATAGAATGATGTTACTAATGTAAGAAGTGCATTATGCAAATTGTCAGAATTTCTTGTCAGCAGTTGTGTAATCTCTGCTTACTCAAGTTCATGTAACTTGGAAAAAAGTCATGATTAGACAGGTGTTTCTTTAGCCCATGAGATCAAATTTCTAAAATATTTATATAGCAGCAAGCCAGATGTACACAGTTTAACCTTATAATCCCATTTCACAGCTTTTCCAAATACTTAGAAACTTGTTAAGTATGAAGCTGATTATTTTGGCAGCATAACTCTATTAATAGGATTCAGATACTCCTTATTTACAAGTCAGTGCTGTTAATATAATCTGCTTTAGTAAATCAACAGGGAAATACAGACATGTGAATCCATCCAAAGGCTAATTGACAGTGAAGCTTTTTCTAAAGCTTTTAATTTTTTTATTGAGTCCATAATACCAGAAAACATATACCATATTGTAGGTTTCATGCTACCACTGCTTTGGCGTGTAGATATATGGTGAGATCCCTTGAATGTCTATTATAATCTTGATAAAAACCACTTAAGACCATGCATCTTCTCATCACAAATATTCCCTTTAACATTATCTCCATTGAAAGCGTACTGTCATTTGACATGTGGAAATATTTTCAATGTATGCATTCATTGTTCTAATGAATAGAGCCAATACAGAGTAATGTAATAATGTGTCATGATTTTCATCATGCTTGCTTATTGGTTGTACAAGGGTGGAAAAAACTATTGTTACACTTTAAGTTTAACTACTTATGCATTATGGTAGGAGGTACACATTTTACATTTGTTATGTTCTGTCCTCTGAAGAAAAGTGGTATTAGGATTTATAAATCATGTTCAGCAAGGGAAACAGTTCCAGGCTTTCTCTTTTTTTTTTTTTCAGAATTTATTTTATGCTTTATTCTTAGTACTTCTTTACTATCATGAAAACTTCTTTTTAGTTCAATTGTTTTGAAACATTTAATTTTTAATTAATTAGTATTTAATTTTCTGAATATTGCTTAATTTGAATAACGTTTGTAGACCACTTGGCTCTACATGAATAAACTAATGCACCTCCACATAAAGAAAAAAAAATGTATTTTCAAGTCATTTATGACTACCTGGTTCCCCTATTTTAAGAAAAATCAGAGTTTTAAAAAAAAACAAATCTTTTCCTTTTTATTTAAAGAAAATTTTATACTTTGTGTTTTACATGTATGCAAAAGTAAGGCTGCTGCACCAGTAAGAAGAGGAAGTAACCAAAAAAAGCAAAACAGAACATGGAATTAGGGAAACTCTAAAGTCTTTCAAGAACGGCTGAGATGTAAATATTTAAGAACTTGGAATCCTCAATTTTTGTAAGTTTCAGATACTCTAGAAATGAAGCTACACTTCCGAGCCTTTGGGCCGCTGACCGCATGGAGCTGTGACTCGGGCACTGCTAGGCTTGGGGGTTTGGTTTTCGATTGCTCTCTCATTGCACCACAAATTTGTAGTAAGCCTCAAGGGACAACTCCTCTACATTTTATTGCAGGGCCAGTTACTTATTGTTTATTTTCTTTTATTTTTCTGGATTTTTTTTTTATAGTTTTCTTATACAATAAAACTTCACTCTTGGGGAGAAGGGACAGTGACCACAAAATCCTGATTTCCAAAAATTCGTAGTTTTGTACTGAAATAATTCCAAGTTATTTTCCACTGTTGTGTAAGTCTGATTTTTCCCATTTTTGCACATTTCAACTATATTTTTCTATACTCAAAGAATAATTCTCACTGCAAAAAATCTATTAAAGAAATAACTAAAATAATTTTCATATATATAGTAAGAACTCATTATATAATTGTGAACTTAAAAATAGGAAAATTGCATAAAAAATTTAATTGCTTGTAATTTACTAACAAACCTACATAGCTGTTGCTAACATTTTCAATATAAATCTACTATTCTTCCTCACCAGTTGTAAAACTCAGAATATTATTTATATTCTTTAATTTGTCTAAAAAATTAAGGTGAATATTAAAAATTTTACTCCAGAGATATTATTATACCTAATATTGAAATGTTTTACTAGTCCTTGCTGGGATGATTTATAACTAACACAAACTCAAAATATCACTAGAAGCCTGGATAGATAGCTCGGCCATTTAAGCACCTGAAGAGCTCAAGGTCCTGAGATCAATTCCTTGTTCCACATGCTCTTCCAGCTCTGAAACCGGCGTGGTGATGTACACCTATAATCCCAGCGCTGGGGAGATGGTGACAGGCAGATCAGTATGAGTTTGAGCTACTTAGTAACACCCTTTATCAAGAAGAATAATAATGGTTTTTTTTTTGTTTTGTTTTGTTTTGTATTTTTTTTTTTTTTTTGTTTTGTTTTGGTGGAACCGGGGATTGAACTTAGCCCTTTGCACTTGCCAGTGAAGTGCTTATTCCACTGAGCCATCTCCCTGGCCCAATAATGTTATTATTAATAATATCAATAGAAAATATAAAAGTGTCAAGGCTTATTAAACATGTCTGTGTACTTCAGAGATTTTATACTTATATGTAGACAACCAGACAAGAACCTGACTCAGGGTTTCTTGTTCTTGTTCCTATATCACTTAAAATTCCATATTTGACATACACTTGCCATGCTGATGAATTTACGGAAGTTAAGAACCTCACGGCTCATGAATAGCTGCTATTATAAAATACTGCATGTTAGCCACTAGATTACAGTCCCGCAAAGAGAGATTGTAAAACTATATATATGACTGTGCATTGGCACGTGTGCACATAAAAGCTGATTTTTCCAGTAAGTTCCATAACCTAAAAATGAATTTAGCTTCATTTTACTTAAATTTTTGTTACTATGTCATGAACATCTTACCGTGTCAATAATGTAGCTTCACATTATCTTCAAATGGCAGATATAGGTCAATCAATGGATATGATTCATTTAATCAGTTACTCTCTATAGACAGATTGCTTGCCCTGAGATTCTATTACCAAGAAGCTTTGTGAAAATAAAAGAAAGAAAGAAAAACTTTCAGTGTAGAACAAATACCTCCATCACTTTTGACATTTTTTTCTATTTTCTTATAAGGAAAAGCAATACTTTCTACACATGAGGATGCTTAAAGAATTAAAGTTGGTATTAAGAATAAGTTTAGTGTAAGTGCAGAAGAAATAATAACCAATACCACTATTATTGTTGTTAAGAACAAATGCCATAAAAGAGTCTGGAGTCCTCAAACATTAGGGCACAAATACATGGACATATTCTCTGTAAGAACAATACGTGGTCTAATGTTAATAGTTAAGTCTAAGAATAGAATGTTATTGCAGAACTCTATTAGAAAGTAACTTCGCTCTAGCTATTTTACTTCAAATTGCCATTTGTATTCATATACCTGAGTTTTCTCTTGTTTTTAATAAACATTTAAAAAATGAATTGCACCATTTTTGTTTGAACATATCGGCAAATATTGTTTTCTAGACATCTTAAATTACCAAAGAAAATCTAAAGTAAAATAAATAAATAAGTCTTCACTAAGAACTGTTCGGTTTAAGCAGAGAGTCCTTGAGAGAAAAAAAGCTCACACAAAGTAGAAAAATAGACATCCTACAAAACAATTGTCATAAGACAATGCATTTTAGAAATAGAGATCAGAAAATTACATTTAAATTCATTCCAACTTACTTTTCTCATCAGAAAATTGAAGTACAGAAGTTTTATACTTATATGTACACAACCAGAGAAGAACTAATACCTGATTCAGGGTTTTTTGTTCTTGTTCCTATATTGCTTAAAATTCCATACTTGACATATACTTGCCATGCTGATGAATTTACATAAGGTAAGAACCTCACAGCTCATGAATAACTGCTATTATAGAATACTGCATGTTGGTCACTAGATTGCAGGGAAATTTGGAGAATATTTCTTTAAATCTTTCTTACATTGAATATAAAAATTATGCTGGAACCTATACAAAACAGCGTTTTTCAATCTGGAAATTTGGAATTGTTTTAAGAGTTTTATAGTTTAGTCCTCCAGTGTTGAAATATTTCCAAATTTTAGAGGTTTTAGATGTATTCCAAGATTCTTAATCCTAGTAGTGGAACTGACTCTGGTTCTTTGATGCCAATCAAAATTGTAGGTAGAATTCAGCAGACTGAATTTTGTCTATCAAAATTTAGTAGACTTTATTGTTTGTATCTAAATGTGCGATTTAGGAGTTACAAGAATAAAACACGTCCAAGCTTGCCCTGATGTTAGAAAAGCCTGGCATTTGTTTATTTATTAACACAGATTTTAGTATAAAATAATAAATCTGTGACATACACATGCTAACAATAAGCAGAGCAAAACAGCATAGAATGAAAAACAAAGCACAAGAAATCCAGGTGGATCATACAACATTTGAAAGAGTACACATTTTTTGCATGGATAGAAATTTGTTCAGATTACCCATGCTTGCTTCTATTTCCATCTCCAGCTTGTTGCTGATGAATTCCATAGCCCTCAGTTGCACCTTCCATAAGATAATCATGATCATCATGATAATCACAATAGCCTCATAGATTAAATAGAAAATACTTTGTATGTGGTGAGCAACCTGCAAAATTGGTAGGGAAGCACAGGCTCAAAAAAGCATGCAGCGTGTATAAGAATGGCTCACTGAAATAACCAAGAGCTGATGAGCAACATTTCTGGAATTAATGGGGATTTACAATGTTTCTAATACAGTCTAGAGTAATTTGTGAAATGGTTCAAGAAACCTCCTATATCGATGTCTATTATGTTTCCAATGTTATCATGGTGGTATTGTTTATGCAATATTAAGTCATTTGGAATTGAATATAAACATATTACAAATCATCTGACACTGAAATCCACTTAAAATAATCAGAGCGATGTTTCAATTAGATGCTTTACAAATATACACCCTCTCGGGCGCATCTGTCTCTTACAGAGAAAAAAATGATTTGGATTTTGTTTTGAACAGTGAAGCATAGTGCATATATAAAAATTACTTATATTTTAGCTACAGCATGAAATAGAGTAAAACATTTAATTACATGATTAATAAATGAGATTTAATCTTTTAAGAGAATATTAAAAACTCATTTATTTGTTTGTTTGTTTGTTTGTTTAGAGACAGGGTCTTACTATCCATTTCAGGCTGGCCATGTGCTCACTTTGTAGCCCAGACTGGTCTGGAACTTGCAGAATCCCAGCCTCCTTAGTGCTGAGATTAGAAGGGTACTCCACCATGCCTGGCTAAAAAATATGTTTTTGATAAGAGTAGATGGTAAATATCTTAATGCTTGTGCGTCAGCTTAGGGTCACTACTCTATTGTATCACTGAAGCCAGATTGCAGCCATAGACAATGTAAATGAACAGACATGGCTAAATGCTGATAGAGCTTCATTCTAGAAAGCAGATAGTAGTTTTCAGGCCCAGAATTATTGTAAGACATTTCCAAGGCTGGCACACGCTCTGCTCGCATTCTACACTGAATCACAGTCCTAGCCCACATCACACTTTTCAGTTGTTTTCACTTATCCGTGTTTAATAAAACTGTACCATGTGGATTGTAAATCGTTTCTAACAAAATCAAAATGATTGTATATAATTTCAAAATTATGTATGGGAAAATGTAAACCTATTGTCTAATGACATGATTATAATTAAGATCATTTTCACTAGAGGACAAAAATCCATCTAGTCTACAAAAAAGTAAAACATGAAAATCCTTGAACTAGATATTGACACTTTGATGAAGACTAGAGAGATTTTATTTTCTACTGAATTTTAATTTAAACAATAAATAGGAGTAAAGACACTGCTATTGTATTTTATTATATTTATTTATTTTTTTTGTGTGTGTGTGTGGCCAGCTCAGCCCACCAGGGGGCAGGACTGGCTGGCATGTGGTGCT
>NDGM011255679.1:0-12611 GCA_002564305.1 Octomys mimax | reverse complement strand
GCTTTGCCAAGCTTGTTCCAAGTAGGTGCTTTAGACCGCTGAGCCATCTCGCCAGCCCCTGCTATTGTATTTTAAATTAAGTGTGACTGCCTGCCTAAAAGGTCCTATTTCCAATGAATCATACATTCCTTTTTTTTTTTTTTTTTCCTCTATTTAGGACAGGGTCTACAGGGTCTCACTACATAGATCAGACTCCTAGTGATTCTTCTGTTTTCAGCTTCACTAGTGCTGGGATTACATTTGCGTGCCACCACTCCCATTCTCAGTAGCTGGCTCAGTGCGCTTCGCGGGTGGGGCCCGTGTGGCAGGCCCGGAGATTGAACCCACCCGCTGCACTCTGCCTAAGCAGGCGCTTTAGTCCACTGAGCTATCAGGCCGGCCCTGAAGCATACATTTTAAATGTGATATCTATTCTTATATTTCAGTGAAATAATTATAAATATTCTAGTAATCTAATGCACACTATTTTGATTGATAATTAACTTTTTCTCTAATTTGAGAATGCATTGTAATAGTCATTTCCAGGGGTAATTTTAATTATATTGCATCCTAATTTTGAAGTTCTCTAATTATTTTCTCAAGTTAGTATTTTATTTAGAAACCTGAAATCCAAATCCAATTGTTCAATTAAAAAAAAAGTTGTGTCACTTTTAAAAGAATATTAAGGGGCCGGGGAGATGGCTCAGTAGAATAAGCACTTGCCTGGCAAGTGCAAGGGCCTGAGTTCAATCCCTGGTTTTGGCAAATAAAATAAAATAAAATAAAAATAATATTAGTAAATTACCTTATTAGCCTATACAAAAGCTTGCGAACATCAAATGCCCCCAGTGTATTTACTAGCTATTGTAAAATTTATCAGTTGATTAGCTTGCAGGCTGATTTGTTTATATTTAGAAAAATTAAAAATTCTCTTGCTTATCAATATTCACAGGAAGTTAAAATATTTTCACTTTCAGTTTTTTTTTGTTTTGTTTTGTTTTTTTTTGCAGAACCGGGGATTGAACTCATGCCCTTGTGCTTGCCAGGGAAGCGCTTATTCTATTGAGCCATCTCCCTGGCGGAAGTTAAAATACTATAGAAATGTGATAGAGAAGTATAGTTCATCTTGAATTTGCTTCTTTTTTCAAAAAATAGGAAGTTGAATTCACTTATTATAAAGACAAAACAAGATTGATACAATTCCACATGGGAAACTAAAATTGTGATTTTTTTTTCTTTCATTTGCAAAATTACTATTAGATATATCTAAGCGATAATTGACTTTATTTTTCGATTTTTTTAATGTTTCCAGGTATAGGACAGGTGAACATTTTTCTATCAAAATAGTAGTATTCAGAAAAATGTTAATTTTTATACAGGGCTGGAGAGATAGCTCAGTAGAATAAGCGCTTGCCTGGTAAGTGCAAGTCCTGAGTTCAATCCCCGGTACTGCAAAAAAAAATTTTTCATACATTGTGAGAAAAAAATAAACAGATGAACTATATTATAGACTTATGTTATTTTGCATTTAGCTTACCTTTTAAATTATTTCTTTTTTTTTTTTAAATTATTTCTTTTTTTGCTTGATAAATTTATGCAATGACTGAATGAAGGTAAAATCTTAAATTTCTTTTGCATTTGTAAGGTAAATGTTCAAAGTGCCAATTTTGACAATTTATATGACTATAATGGTAGTGAGCAATCATATGGTTAAGCCTATTGCATGCATTAGAATACTTGATAATAAGTGGCCATTATTACCTTTTTATATTATTAGTCAAAGGAAAAAATCAGTTATTAGAGTTATAATGTTGAGCGTATTAAAATAATTTAACATGAAAGTGTAGAAAGATAAAAGAAGAGACTCTTTCAAGACTCTATTAGGGGTGATAATAGTGCTATTTTTGCTTAGTATGCAGCAATAATGTTTAACAGTGTTTTCAGAGGAAGTTACAGTGATTTCTCATGAACTTATTTCCAAAAATGTTAAAATGGCTTAGTATTTTTCATGCCTGTCTTAGAAAGACAGTCCAGCAACAAACTGGTGTTAGCAGTCTCTGCTGAATGTCATTGTTTTATAATGAATTGGGTATAAAATGAATAGCTCAATGAAAATCACTTAACTGAATTTTTCTATTTAAAAATAGGTAAACAATAAGTTCATTGTGTCTCTTCATGCAGTTGATGAATGAACAATAAATACCAATAATTCTGTTGTGTAGATCCTAGCGTAAGACATTGTGCTACAAACCTAGTTGAGAATATAGACAATGACATTAGAAATACGCAGTTAGAGTCGCTATGTTGTAGTGTCACTACACTGATTGCAGTCAGTGATTACTCAAGGAATTAGGCTATAAACTGGTTTAAATGCAAATAGTTCAATTCACAAAAGTTTTCTTTTGTTTATTAATGTTTCTTAACAATAGTAAAATATGATTTGGAGGAAATTATCAGAAGAAAACACGTGCAATGATGACATCAGCAATTTATTCCCCTCCTTTATGCTTTTCTTTTCATTATGCCTAGAATACTAGAAGAAGCTGTTTCAGAATTGTAATGAATTTTCTCTGACCACACATACACTGTAACTTCTTAGTTCTGGAACCTAATTACTGTGCCAGTGTAAATATCCTACCAGTGAGAAAGTATGTCCGTATTCTTAACAGAGAGAGAAAGAGAGCTCAGCAGGAAGAGAGTAGAGGAGATTCCTAGAGACAAGAAGCTTGGTTTTTAGCTAGCAAAAAGGAGAAACAAACTGTGAATTCTCCCACCTCCACTTCTGGAATGAAAATGAATGATGAGATTATTGGATAGCACTGAATCTGAGTGTTGATTCCATTAAAGGAGTAAAGTAATTGAAATTTTAGAAGTAGTGATTCGTAGGACCGGCCTGATAGCTCAGCGAACTAAAGCGCCTGCTTAGGCAAGCGCAGCTGGGGTTTGATTCCTTGCACCACTGGCGCACACCTATAATCCCAATGCTTGGGAGGCAGAAGACAGAAGGATCACTACAAATCCAATCTGTGTAGTGAGACCCTGTAGACCTTGTACTAAATACATAAAAAAGTAGTTCTTTAGTATGCCTTTATTTAATTTCCTAAGAAATCAAATGATCGCATAACTCTGTACCATTGACAAGGGGAAATCATAATTAAAATTCACTAGGGTTTTGCTGGATTCTAGATTTCACAAATACATAAAGGAAATGAGTAGTGGTCTCTATTTGTGTTGTATAGACAAAAATAACACTCATCTTACTTTTAGTGATGTCAATTCTCTTTGTTCTTATCAAGAATAATTTTCTTCATTATTTCTAATTATGTAATCATAACCAGTCACATAAGTTATTAAAGTTATCAATGTAATTTATAATAGTTATTATTTGCAGATTTTAATGTACAGCTAGATGACCTAGTAATAATCTAAACCATTTTCATTAATCTTTATTTTGAAGACTTGAAATTTTTGTTTACAGAATGCAGTTGTTCTGTCCTCCCTTTTTTAATTCAAAGGAATATTGCCCTTTGCTCAGTGTGGAAAGAAAACGCTGCATTTTTGTTATACCTTTTAATAACAAAACACAAATGTCTACTATACTATACTTGTACAAAATGTATTATTTTGAAAACCACTGATAAATACAGTTATTGCCATACTTTATGCACTTTAAAATTCCAAAGCCATAGGTGCTGTCAGATAACTTTATAAGTAGTGGCTTAAAATGCTGTTGCCTGCTTCAGCAATGTAGAAACATCCACACCATATATTCTGTTGAAGGCAAAGCTAGTGGAAACGTTGTTGGTATGAAAAGGCTTAAAATGAATTATTTGCCTGTTAACACTCCCTTGTGTTTAGTGTGCTGCAGAAAGAATGCTTGTTATCAATGTGAAAAGCTGTGCTTTTGAATTAAGAGAAAAGTTCAACGTGCTTTGTTTTCAACCCATTGTGTGTATCAATTTATAGCCCAGAATTTTTTCAAAACTTCACTCTTCTATATTGAACACAATATTTATGTTTAATCAAAACTATGATGATACGATGTGACACCATATATAGAGCCATTTACTTTTAGACAAAATTCTGTTTCCTATATACCAACTCCAAATTTGTTTGGAGGTAAATCAATCTTTTTGTGATGACTTTAAAGAGTGAAAGATCTATTTACTTTTCTCTTTTTTTCCTTTCTTTCTTTTAAAGAAAAATGTGTTTAGTACAGGGTCTCACTATACAGCTTGGACTCTTAGAGATCCTCCTGTTTTCGGTCTCCCCAGCACTAGGATTTCAGGCATGCACCACCACATCCAGACTCAGTGGTCGGCTCAGCTTGCCCAAAGGTGGGGCTGGCACAGAATGTGATGCCTGGGATCAAACCCCAGTTCCTGTACTTTCCTAAGCAGGTGCTTAGTCTGCTGAGCTATCTTGCCGGCCCTCTATTTTCATTTTTCCTTAGTAATGCTTCCTTTAGATATATCTGTGATTAAAATCTTGTCATGTTTATATTGTAAGTAGTGGGAGATCCTTTTGTAGTTGATATACATATCTCTACTCTCTAATATATTACAAATTTGTATGAACAGTGTTGTCACATACATATGAAGTTCATATAGGTAAACACAACATATACAATGTTACATATTATTATGAAGCAAATGATTCTAGTACCTAATGCAAAATGTTATGTCTTTTCTGCCTCAGTGTTTAATCTTCTGTCCCATTCAGAGTACTTTTAATCTAAAATAAATCAGTTTTCATCTTGAGAAATTTCATTTGGAACATTTTGATATTCAATTTCCATGAGGGTCAAGATGAAGGAGAAGGGAGGAAGTTATTTAGGGTAAAAAATTAGTATGGATTTAATAACTTCAGTATCCTGCCTTAATATTTCTGAGCTTATTTTTTAATATCTTAATAGATTTTTAAGGTCCTTGTTTAATTCCATCATTTTGCTAACCCCTAGCGCTGATTTTATTGATTCATTTCTCTCCTAGGTATAGTTATATTTTCTCAGATATTACATGCAGTGTAATATCTCAGATTCTATGTATTTTACATTGATGGATTATAGGTAGTTTTGCATGAACTATGTGCTGAGCTAAAGTAGTTCTGTGAAGTGAGTTTATCTACCGGGCTGAGTAAGGGGCACAGTGCCACAGTCCTCCTCCTTGGTAAGGACACAGAAGAGAGGATTTCCAGAATACCAGGAGCTCACCATCACATTAGCCAGACTGGAAATGCTGGAGCTGCTCGGTGTGGTGAAGCTTTTCCCTTTAAAAGAATTTTTTCTGATTATTTCATGACCTTGCAATGAGTAGTATAAAATTATCCTGGGTGGCTAAGCATCAAGGGTATTGTTTATAGACTTAACAATTAGAGAGTGTGATCCCCATAATCAGAGATGGAATTCTAGGAACATTTACTTGAACATGAGTATGATGATCAAAAACTGACCATAGAATTCCATTTCCTTATTATGCTCATATTCTACTTCTCTTTTCCTCTTGCAGAGACACATCTTAAAACTAGTATTGTGATTTTTTTTGACTTGATTAGAAATGAGAGTCAAAATGATGAGATCATTATATTTTTCATCTCACGAGTATGTCATTATATAGAAACCCAGGAACTATTTTAAAGTATACCATACTGTTAAGTTGTTAGGCCATGACCATTATCATACTGCACTTAGGATTTTAAAAATGAAGAAGGAACTGTATTATGAAACTGAAAATTTTAATGCATTATTTCTTATATTTTAGCAATATTTTATATTTTCAGTAACTCCCAGATACAGATAATCTTACATTACAGTTGTTTTGAGCCTTTACAATATTACATTTTTTCCAAATATGGATTAATTTTTTCATATTATATTTTCTAAGTTTAAAAACTTATTTTTCTGTAGACAAATACTGTTTCTCAATAAGCTTACCATGTTCGATTCCTGCATAAAAATGCTACTCTTTTGCAATAATGTAATGTGAAGTATTTATTGAAAGCATTTAAGCTAGGTAAAATGGGAGTTGCACAAGTGAAAAATAATCTTTAAGAGAAGTGGATGTTGGGCTAAATAATTCACATTTAAGTTAACTGTCTTACAGACATATTGCTTGGGTTGCTTGTGTGGTAAAATAGATCTTTAGACCCTAAATCTTCTTCTACTCTGTCCAAATGAATATGGACTTTCTTTTTTATTATAATTTTATTTTATTTTGAAGAGTAAAAAGAAAAGCAAGAACAAAAATCAGAAACGAAGAAAGACACAGGGTAACATGCAAACGATACATATGTTACAGATTTTCAAAACAAGAATAGCTGATTAACAATGCTTGATATATTATCTATTTTTATCATCAAATCTGTTCCTCAACAGATATAGTTATGTAAGATTGAACATATGATTGCATATTAAAATTTGCTTTCAAAAAAATCTTAAATTTTTGATCTTGTCTCTCTTTTTTCTTTTATTACCTTTAAAAAATTAATTTTAAAGAGAGTATAATAATAATTGGTACTCTCTATGTATGTTTTGGAAGTCAACTTGGTATCATTTTAAAAAGCAAGTTCAGAAACATTTATTGATGATATTCTATAACTAAATTTGTACTTCTATACTTATTTTCCATGAGCAGAAAATATAATAAATATATTTGGGGTACTACCATTTTTAAAATTTTTAAATAAGATGACTGTATTGGAAGAGTACGTAACTCTATGGATATTTTACATGTGTAGTCTCGTGAAGCAGGCAGGACACTTAACAGTTCTGTGCCCACAAAGCATCTCTTTATATTCTCTCTAGTCACACTCTTCGTGCCTTTAACCACTGATCATACTGATCTGGTCTTTGTTATAACTATTTTGCATTTTGAGAAGCCTTATAAATGAAATCACAGTACGTATTTTTAGGGGGAACTGATTTTTTACTCATTGTGGAGAGTCACTCATGTTGTTGCGTCAGTAGTTCATTTTTTATTGTTAACTAGTATTTCCTTTTACATGTGTATGACAGTCTGTTTACGTAGTCACTCACTCATTGAAAGATGTAGCGGTCAGCAAGATGGCTCAGTGGAATAAGCGCTTCCCTGGCAAGTGCAAGGGCCTCAGTTCAATCCCTAGTGCCATGAAGAAAAAAAAGATGTAGGCTGCCTCTAGCTCTTGGCACAGAAAGTTCCTTAATACTCTCAGCTCATTTCCACTGAATTATCTATTAGATTGTCTGTGTACCTTTTCAAAAATCAATTGTCCACATTTATGTATGTGTACTTCTGAGTAACAGCCTGTTTGGTTTATCTATATGCCCATTATTTGGGCAGTGTGGCAATATCTTAATCAGCGTGACTTCAATAGTAGTAAATCTTAACCTAGAGCAGTATGAATCCTTCATTTTGATTATTTTTCAAAATTGGCTTTGCGCTCATGCTTTATTTGTATGTGCAAATTGAAGTAAGAATCATCTTGCTTATATTTAAAGATGCATTGCTAAGGGGTTGAAAGAAGTTATATGTACAGATTATTTGGGGCATGATAGTGTCATTACTATGCTGGGACTTTCAATCCACAAAATGAGATAGCTCTCCATTTATTTATATCTTTTAAAATTTATGGGACCAAGGGTACAGCACAGGAGGACAGTGCCTGCCCAGGTACCAAAACAAAACAAAACAAATAAAAAAACCACACATAAGATTTATGTGATTGTTTTTATAATGTTCGATGTAGAAATCCCATAGGAATTTTAAAACATATATTTATTCACTGATTATTTTTTAAACATGGAAATGAATTGCATTGATGTTTTCATTTCTGAAATTTTTTTCTAGAATTTAGAAATGTGATAGAATTTTTATGGTGCTTTTGAGTATAGCAACCATGTTTAATTCATTTGTTCGACCTAAAACATTTTTTCCTTTGATTCCTTGTTAATTTCACATAAATATTAGTTTTTATTCTTTCTTGGAGATATTCATTACAAATAATTTTTGGAAATTGTTTTATAGAATTTATCTTATTCATTCACTAAGGACTGTCACCATTGAGACTTGCTGAATTTTTTTTTAAATGTTTGATCCATTTTAAAAATTCTAATAGTGAAAATAACTTTCATTTTCAGAACTGTTTTCAAGTTTTCACCTTAAGCCATGTGTAAGTGGGCTATTAAATCAAATTACATTCATAAATTAGGAGTTTTCGGGGTGTCAGTGAGGTGTCAAATAATTTTGAAATTACCATTTGTGTTTCAAACTAATTTTGATATTACCATTTGTGTTTAACAAATTACCATTTGTGTTTCAAAATAGAATGAACAGGTCTTAGAAGACAGCATACCTTTATTATAGTTCATTATTGATTACAACTGATAGAAGCTCTCAATATATGTCTGTTGGGCCTGTGAGATAGCTCAGCAGTCTAATGCGCCTGCTTGGGCAAGCTTAGGCAAGTACACAGGGACTGTGGTTTGATCCCCGTCACCACATGCCATGCCAGCCCTGCCTCCAGGGTGGGCTGAGCTGGCCACAAATAAATTTTCTCTTCATATGTTTGGTTTGCTGCATATAAAATATAAGAGCAAATAATCACACTGTTATATGTTGGAAACCTTTAAGTATTCTTTTTTGTCTTATGCAAAAAAAATCACTAAATTTTAACATCTTTAACAGACAAAATAATAACTGCAGCAAAGTGTTAGTGCACAGTCCTTTTAACGTTCGTGCAGATCTCTCTTTGTTTATGAACAATGACTCTTTATACAAAAGAGCTTTTATTGCATTTTTGACTTTGAATAGATTGTATACATCATAAACACTGAAGTTTTAAAATATCTACTTGAAAATATTTCCTTATCTAGCCATAAATTCAAGGTACAATTTTTTATGACAAATGTATTATATATTTTTGATATGAGAGTTAAAGTCATTGTGTTCAATTTGTATTTGAGAAGACATTTGAGTGATTATTTTGTGTTAAAAAGAATAGTTTTTTAACTATTAACAAATATGCACATTAGTTACTCTCCTGAGAACTAAAATGAAACAAGTGTTTAACCTGATATTTTGCTTTCTCCTAGACACTAAAGTTTTAGATTTTTCAGTGTTTGTGCTAAATCTGTTTTAAGAACATACTGTTTTATAATATTTAAAAGTAATTCTTGTTCAAAAATAATGCTGTAATACAAATGGCTTATTTTTCTTCTAGATTGACTTTTGTATGAAAATGCTGTTATTTCACATTTAAATTATTTAAAATTAGTTTTCAGATGCTCTTGAAGCCTGCTTACATAATGGAGATGTTATTTCTTTGTGGCTTTTGTAATAAGTTAGTTTTATGTTAGTTAAGAAGGTGCAAATAGCTATTTCATTATTCTAACTCTAAGTTTACACTGTCTTACATTCTTATCTACATATTTCAATGGATGAGTAAAGACTTCACTATTAAATTCCAATGGCCAGATATACTGATAAACTTATAAAATTTTAAAATCATGCTTATTAAATTGTATGGTCATAAGTCAATCTTGCTTTGTTCTACATTTCTTCTACCTTTCTTCCATCTTGCTCACTCATCCTTCATATCTCCTTTCACCCATCTCTTTTTTTTCTCTTTGATTTCATTTCCCCCCTTTTTTTCCCTATACATATAATTTCTTTCATGACTTTCTTTTGTCTTTCTTCATCAAGTTAAAGCAATATTTGGTAACAATTCCTTTACAATTGCATCAAACATTCACACACACACACACACACACACACACACACGCAGTAACAAATACAAGTATTTGAATGCATCCATATTTACACATGATCATTACCAGTTCTTCATTGAATAGTATCTTATTTCTTCATTTATTCTTTTTGTTTAATACTATTTAGAACTGCGATAATATGCAAATCATTATAGATGATGTGTGAGGAAAGAAAGTTTCCCTCGATGCCCTCTTTATGTCTCACTGAATAAGGGTTCTCATTTTATGAGGCTTCCCCTAAGAAAAACTATTAAAATCACAAGACTATTTATAATATTATTTATATTTCTTAATTAGAGTTTAAATTTCTTCTTACCTTTTGCTTTCTCCCTATTACCCACAATTCTCTGTTCCTGAGGTATTTTAAGACACATAGGCTTAGCTTTTAAATGACAGCATGAGTGGGATGAAAAAGTTTTTGAACAATTCCAAAGAGGAACTAATATTAAATATGTAGCTATATTTTTGCCTGTGCAGATCCTCATTGATTTTGCTAGAAGGTCAATTTACCCTTAAAAGATGATAGTTTGACATTATAGAAGGAAAAATCATGATGTTTCATTGAATTCAGAAACTACTACAATAGGTTAATGAAAAATTTCTTCTACCAGTTACTGGTTAAAGATGGCTAAGAGGAAATGAACCCTCCTGTTCATCTTCTTTTTACAGTTTAATAAAGGTCATTTAGACTAAGAAAAGAAAAGACAAATTAAGAAATGTATGTTAGTTTTTTTCTGCCTCCAAACTTCTACCAGAAAATGAACCTTAAATAATTCTGTAATTCTTTTCATATAACTTTTTTCAAGTAATTGATCACAGACAAATAGATGATTATGCTGAAATTAAGAAAAAAAGAATATTCTCATTTTAAATTGACCTTGTTAAAAGAAAGCATATTTAGCACTACCTGATGCCTCACCTTGGGCCCTTTGGCCGCTGCATGCTCTGCGCGTCCCTGATACTTGTGTGCTGGAGGGCCTTGTCCAAACCATCGCTGCTCCAGAGCATAATGGCGTGATATGAAGTGATGCAGGGAACAGGAGACGCTTTGTCACCCAGTCAGCTGCATGAAGAAGTAGCGTGCATGAATGTACAGTACAGGGAGATCTGTGAAAGATCCAGTCTCTCTCTCCCAAAAGACTCTGTTCCATGATACAAGGAGAATTCAGTTCTTTTTGGCGGATGTCCATGTCAGTTTGGAAGCAGTAAAAACAACCACAAAACAAGCCTAATTTCTCAATGTCCTTACTCTCGGTGATTTAAGTAACTTTTTCCCCCTTACTTTTCCTTTTACGTTGTTTTAATGAAGCAGAAAGTGATACCTATTTCCACTAGGTTGTTTTAAAACAATTTCCACAGCTGGGGTACAGCAGAGAGCGAATCAGAGATGAATTCAACCACATGTGAAAGGCTTGTATCTGTTCCTAGGAAAATTTGCAGGACAGATCATGGAATTGTTTTTTACTTGAGGAGTAGATGGTTTCAAGAGAATTGTATCAAAAGGCTATCAAATCCTTGCAATAATATAATCATATTTAAAAATACATATTATTGAATAATTCACACTTTTAATATGGAGAAATTAGGTCATTTTCCTACCCCTCCCACAATATTCAATCTTGATTTATAAGTCATGTAACTACACAGACAGTGTTATCTATCCTAGTACTAACAGAGAATGCCAGTTAGGACAGGCTCATTGTTTACTTTAACAGGTAATTTGTGGACCGGAATCATTTAATTGTTCTGAGTACATAATTACATGTCAGCATTTTCCCATTTAATTAAAATGTACAAATCTGAAGATTAAGGGAATTTTTGAATTATTAATCATTTTTCCACTAGGAAATCTTGTTGCTCTGCAGGAGATTTGTCCAGTGTACAACTATACGTATTTTTTTCCTTCTCTTTCACAGACAGACAATTTTCCCGCAGAGCCCAATTACATGGGCAGCAGGCAGCAGTTTGTTCAAAGGTAAGGCCTATTAAATAACTTTCTCAGCTTCTCCATTTGCATTCGTGTCAAAATTGTTTTGCAAGAGACTACATTTAAGATTGAAACTAGTAGAGACAACACTTTCTCTTCTTTTTTTTTTATGTGTATTTCAGTAGCTCCACATTTAAGGACCCAGAAAGAGCCAGCCTGAGAGACAGTGGGCACGGGGACAGTGATCAGGCTGACAGTGACCAAGACACTAACAAAGGCTCCTGCTGTGACATGTCTGTTAGGGAGGCACTCAAGATGAAAACTACTTCAGCTAAAAGCCAACCACTTGAACAAGGTGAGTGAAGTCTTCCAATGCTTACAAAGTGTAAAGCTTAAGCAATCATTATAAGCCTATTAGTACTAGACTTGCAGTTTATCACAGTGGAACAGACCGTTGATAATATATCAGAGAAACAGCGAATCCCACAATTACCCCAGACAAAAAGCAACTATTCAATATCACAGGCACAACTGAAAAAGGAAGGTCATGAAGATCAGACTTTAATTTTCTTAAAATGAGGACTTGACCAAAAACTAGACTGTTCTTATGTCATGGGTATTTCCTAGCCTCTCTTGTTTTAGGCTTAACTAATGGGAAATATAGCCTCTACTAGAAATATATGCACATTATAATATATTAAATTACATTATTAAAATTAGTACATGAAACAAATTTTGGGTGAAATGAAACTTGATTTGAAATTTAACTCATCAGTTTTTGGTTTATTTTTAATCTGCATTTTAGCTCAAAAAATAATTTTTCAGGAGTAAAATAGTGGCTAAGACACTTTTATATCCAGTTGACTTACCTACAGATCTTCATAGATATAAAATAAATAGCATCATTATAAATATTTCAATGATGATATTGCAGATATATACAAGGATATATATATATATATA
>NDGM011255672.1:8164-24582 GCA_002564305.1 Octomys mimax | reverse complement strand
CTTCCTTCCTTCCTTCCTTCCTTCCTTCCTTCCTGTCTTTCTCTCTTGCACGTCTCTTTCTCAGTAACAACTAATATTTGGAAAATACATTTTCAATACAATTTTAACAGCTGAACAAAATAAGGGAATCGCTACCAAGTATCCTCATGTGATTACCCCAATTCTTCCACATCTGTTTGTGATACAGGAACCATTCTAGATTATAAAATTCAGTGCTCTATTTTGCAGACCCTTCCCGATTCCATTTACAGCCTTCAAATTATTTACCTAGTGTGCCTAAGTCAGCATTCCCCACCGCCTAGATGGATTGATCAACCGTGTCCACACACATAAATATGTCACTCCTAATGTCTTTTCCAGTTATTACGTAGGAAGTCAGAGATGAGTGAGATTAACAGAGTGAAAAAACACCAGCTGTAATGATGCTCGATAAAGCTGTCAGATTTAAAGTCATGGATTAGTAGCATATCCTGACTCTATAAGTGAGATAAAATTTAAACCACACATTAAACAATGCTAGTCCCAGCAGCTCTTAGTGAATTGCAGTCTCTACTGAAAAGTTCCTAAAGAAACACTAGATGCCTTGAGTGTGCAAGTGGCTTCAACAAGCTGAAAAATAGAAAGAGCAGGCAGCTCAATCTCTTGCGTCTCATATGAAACAAATACTAGTGTTTTTATTCAAAACAGAATTCACCCAAAAAAGTATAATTTTAGTTAAAGTGATTATGTTATTTTGACATAAAATTTGAATTTGTACAAGTTACACAGCTAATTTCTGTGTTTTCCAACTGGGTACTACTGGTTAATGTTCCAATTTATTTGCCATAAGGAAAAATCCCTTATTTGCAATATTTGCCGGGTTCTATTGTACAAATACTCCTGTCATGGCAAATTTCAAGCTGCCAAACTACTGTTGAGCCTGTTGAACTGCAGTGTTAAAAAACTGTGCTCATGCTGGCCCTGCCCCCAGGGTGCCCCGAGATGGCGACTGAGACTGGGCATGGTGGCACTTGGGAGGCTGAAAACAGGAGGATCACTATGAGTGGGATCTGTGTAGTGAGACCCTCTAAACCTTGTACTAAATACATTAAAAAAAAAAACCCTGTGCTCAGTTATATTTGTGAGCCACGGCGAAGTGACTCCAGCTCCTATGATTGTTTCCTTTCCTCAGGAAATGCAGAGCATGCATGAGTGCTTAAGAGCACTACAAGTGAAGGATTTCTCCACAAAACAAGAGATGACATAGACTTGCAGTGAGAGGCCAGGTAGCTGATGGGCACAGCGAGCTAGAAAGAATCCATACTATTCACTGTGATGCAAGAGAGTCATCTGTAGTTGGTCAAAATAATTTCTATTCAGTCTAATTTATTCATTTTATCAGAAGAAAGAAGATTTTATGTGGTGTTATATAGACGCTTATTTATTTATTTATTATTTTTTTCATTTATATATTTGGTACAGGGTCTCACTACACAGCTTGGACTTGTAGTGATCCTCCCGTTTTCAGCCTCCCCAGTGCTGGGATTATAGGCGTATGCCACCACACCTGGACTCAGGCGCTGGCTCAGTGTGCCCCAGGAGTGGGGCTGGTGCAGCGTGCAGGAATGGGGATCGAATCCTGGTCCCCGCACTTGCCAAAGCAGGTATTTAGTCCACTGAGCTATCTTGCCAGCCCTTTAGATGTTTATTGATAATCCTAAATATTATATATTTTTAATAGCTAGAAGAAAAGATATTTCAATATCTTTTCAATAAAGATATTTCTCCAAAAAAGATAGATATTTGAAAATGCAGACATGTTTAAGCCATACATTATATATTGTATACATATACCAAAATGGTACATGGTACTCCATAAATAGGTACAATTTTTATGTTACTCTTTGTTCTTGAGATGGGTAGATGTTGATTACTATAATGTTGGTTGATTGATGAGTACCTTGATAATTTAGATTACACAGATTCAGTAGTATGAACTGAGTTGAATTTCTCTGTAGTATCCAAAGGGGGAATTTTAAGCTCCAAGGAACAACTCAGAAGAACCCAGAAGCCAATGAGTATGGGAGTTATGGGCAAAGCGATGTTACACAAGCCCCATATGACCACAAGGCCACACATACACCTTTGAGGCAAAGTGACATTCAAGGGAAATTTCAGGTTTTTGACATAGTATAAACTTTCTCCTCCAGCTCTCTTTGATGTCTTCACAAAATCTTATACTCCTCACTTTTGGTCTTGTATAGGTATATTGTTTGAGGAACCTAGAAGTATAGGATCAGTGGCAATTACTATATAATTAGATGGGTAATAGGAAATTTGTATTCTTCCAGAAAAGACATTAAATGTTCAAAGGATGACAATCTAGTAATCAGTCTTGAAAAACCAAGAAAAATATCATTAGCAGTCAAAATCAAATCCAGTCTAGAGCATCTAACTTAAAGTAATTTCAAAGATTTGTGTAGGGATGGTTAGAGAACATTGAGAACAAAACTTCTATTTTTTAAAAGTGTAATCCTTAAGAACCAAAACTACCTATGAATATACATCTTCCTTTGTTAATTAATATGACCTTATTCTACATTCTAAGCACAATTTTTCTTTTACAAAAGACTTTTGACCTGGGAAATGACTTTTCATTTATTTTAGGAATTTCCCTAAATCCATCAGATTTTCAAGAGAAACTACCAATATCATATTCCTTTTGATATTTTTTAAACCACCAAAGTTCTTACTTTGTGATTTCCCTCAGTTCTAAACTGTCAAATCATGACCCTTACCAAATTCTAACTGAACTCTCCTATCAAAAGGCCTGCCTTTTACCAAATCTCTAATTCTTAATCAAATATGATTCTGCCTTTCTTCTTGGGAAAGGAGGCACTACCAAAACAATGTTCTCTCTTATTTCTACAGGTAATGAATAGGGTTAGGGTTACAGTTAGGGTTAGGGATGGGGTATTCCAGGAATTTAGGTTGCTTATTGCAACCATTGGGTGATTGGAGACTGAGTCAGAGAGTGTAAATGTGTTATGGTTTGGATCATATGTGTTCTCCAAAGGCTGGTGTGGCATTCTTGGCCTCCAGCTGGTGGCTCTATTGGAGGCAATAGGACTTCCTGAAGGTGGGGGCCTGTTGGAGGAAGCTGGGTCATGGGGCGTGCTCTTGATGTATCTTCTGGGATTCTGCCTCCCTCCTGTCCATCTTTGCTTGCCTGTGCCTGTGGTGAAACAGGCTTTACTGTCCTCCATCATGTTTTGCCTTGCCACAGGTCCACAGTGATGGGGACAAAGCCACCATGGCATGAAACTTGGAAACTGTGGATCAACGTTGATTATTCTCAGGTATTTTGTCACAGTGGCAGAAAGCTAGCATGGTACTCTGTCAAAAATTCACAGAGCATTTGGAGAAATCCACATATTAAAGAAAATGAACTCAAGAAATATGAAACATATTTGAGGAAATATTAGGTGGATCAATTAAGTAAAAACTGTACATGAAATAACATTCCTGGTGGAATTAAATTGAGAACTTTTTTTAAAATACCACTTAGCTGTTTTAAGTTTAAAAAATGAAGTTGTTGAGGTTTAAGAAAAGGCTAAAAAGAGGCTAAAGAGCAAGGACTCAAATGGAAAGTAAAAGAATTGCTGAGCTAAAAGATAAAGCTAAGGAATTCTCAGAATATAGTAAAAAGAGAGGAAAAGGTGGAAGGCACAAGTGACAAGTTGAGGCATATGGGGCACAGATGCTAGAGCTTAAATGTTTATCTGAAATGGATGATGATGGGATATAGAAAGCAAACATAATATTTGAAAGAACAATATCTGAGAATTATGAGTTGAAGAAATATACAATTCATAAATATATAATTGTCAAACATGGAGCAATATTTAAAATACACTAAATTACATAGAAAAAAATATTAGAAAAATAAGGATACAGAGATAACTGGAAAAGCAACCAGAAACAACACTGGATTCATGATACAAACTACGAGAATCTGATTGGGTTTAAACTCTCATCCCACCACTGGTTGCTAGACCAGAAGAACCAGTTTCCTCTGTAATGTAACACTAGAATTTACACCAGGCATGGTGGCCACAGCTGTAATCGCAGCATTTGGGAGGCTGCGGCAGGAGTATTGTTGCCAGTTTGAGACCAGCCTGGGCTACAGAGTAAGCTTGAGGCCAGCCTGAGCTATCCAGTAAGACCCTGTCTCACAAAAGACAGAATGAAAACAAACAAACAGATAAACAAACAAACTCCTAAATTTACTTCCTATAGAAGTTCCCTGAAAAAAATATCATTAAAACTTCATATAAGAGCAGAAAAATAAATCATTTTAGAAGTACTTAGTACAAAAACAGCAATGAGGAAAAAATAATGAAATATATATTATCAAAATATTTTTTAAGAATATACTAAATTCTAGAATATATCAACACCATAATTGATAAGGGGAAGATGGAATAAGGATGGAAAGAAATGAATGCTAGAACAGAATGGGAAACAGTGGGATTATTGTAATCAGAAGTCTAATACTCTCAAGGAGGTATTTTAAGGATATGTGAACAATAAGAGGATAATGAAACTCCCCTACATGGTAATATATGTGAATGTGAACCTTTAAGGTTCCAGATTCTGTGTCCTCGCTGCCAAATAGGAAGGAGGAACTGGAAGGCTGAGACACTGAACAACTGCCAAGAATGAAATTTATCCAGAGAAGGGCCAGCGAGATAGAACAGTGGATAGGCGCCTGCTTAGGCAAGCATAGGGACTGGGGTTTGATCCCTGCCTGGTACCACATGCCATGCCAACCTTGCCCCTGGGTGCACTGAGCCGGTCCCAGAGACCGGGAGTTGTAGTACACACTATAATTCCAGCACTGGGGAGGCTGAAAACAGGAGGATCACTGTGAGTCTGAGCTCCATAGTGAGAGCCTGTACTAAAAACATTAAAAAAAATAATTATCTGGACAACACAGAGTAATTAAACTGCATTCTTCATTGGTGAATGTTGAACATATGAAAGTGTTGTGTTGGTGACAACACATAATGGGTTTAATTATTTAAATTTCTTCTAATCTTTGCCCATACATTCACAACTGCTTCTGAGCCTTAAGCTATGCCAGATCTCTGATTCTGAATAAGTTCCACCACTACCTTCTAGAGTTGTTCCTGGGCTGGGCACACAGCTCAGCGGCAGGAGCTCCTTTCTGGTAAGCACAAGGTCCTGACTTCAGTTCCTGATACAAAAAAGGGTTCCTGTGTCATTCCATCATCTTTCCTAGGACAAAACCTAGGACGCTTACTATTGTCTCTTCATAAAGACATTCTTGGAGTCACTATCTGTCCTTTCCTTTCTTATTTTTACATGAAGCTCACTCAATTTTGGTGTCAGTGTTTTCTCTAAGCTGACTTGTTTTGTGAGTAATATGCAAATTGCAAACACTTAGTAGTTGGTAAATACTTTTTAACAACTTTAGCAGTTAGAATCTTAGATTCAGATGAATATTGATGTATACTAAATGTACTAGTACCCTCTATTATTACTATTCTTAATTTATATTTCCAATTATAATCTATCTTTCATCATCAATTGCCACTGACTAGGTATAATTCCAGTTTAATAACAAAAATTCAATAGCAATAGAAATGCTATCTTGCTAAAATACATACCTATTTGGAGATTCTTCCTCATTTCAAAAGTGTTAAAATGAAATAAATGATCATTACACATAATCAAACACATTTATCTTCTTTTCAGATTACACATATGTGGGTAAAACAATACAAATTGTTTTCAAGTAGAACACAAATTTAACCCAATAAAAAACCCTGTACTTAGGAATGAACTGAAGGATGAGTCTTAGCAGGCATTGTGTTTTCTTGAAGGTAAGTGACCAAGTATCCTTTCTTTAATAGGTAACAAAGAGTTGATTATTCCATAAAAGTATCTATTGTTACATTGCCATTTTCAATCAAAGGAGCCCGTGCTCTGGGGACAAACAGGAGGGAGCATGGTCAGGGTTGGTAGCTGCTGCCTTTTCTGTTGTTTGGGGAAAGAGGCCAGGAGTGTACTCACTAGATCCTTCTGTGAGGTTGCTGGTGAAGGAGCTCCCTCCTGCCGAGTTGCATCTTCTCCCGTCCCTGAGCTGCTGCCTCCTCCTGGCCCACTGGTCCATTGCATCTTCCTGGGAACTGTCGCTGGCTCTCCCACCTCTGAGAGCCAGTTCCTGGGACAACTTGCGTAGGCTAAGGATTTCCACATTCTGATCTAGATTAAATCACATTAAGTATGTGAAGACAGAGTAGGAAATATTCACTTAAAACAGAAATCACAGATCAGAAAGTAACTATTCAATATATTGATGATATGCTCGCTAAACTTGCATGTATTTAGAGAAAGATTAAATTTGCACTACTGAGAGGGAAAGTGAGGAAATGGAGGCAGTGCAGCTAAAATAGATGTATTATAGGAAAAGTGGAGATCTCCAGGTGGGCTGCTTCAGGTGGGCCGCTTCAGGTGGGCCATAGCAGTGCTACGGCAATAGCATTTCTTGGGTGTGAGCAGTAGGCCTGTTACTCCATTAGTTACTGGAAAGGGACAAAGTACCCATAAATTGTTAAATATATACGCTGAATTCTAAATAGGAAGATATTGTTACTCAGGTATTGTTGTTCACATTAAATGAATGCAATTACAACCCAGGATATTGAGTTTTCTATTGCACTCTAATACTTATAGTTCTAATTCAATGATCATAAGGACACTAAGGGTGTGGTAATTTTTCTCTTGATATGTTGATTCAAACTGGTGAAAAGAAAAATGAAAAAAATACATGAGGGCTTTGGTAATTTCATATTTGAATCAAAACTGACTTGAAACACTTCATATCATTCTGAACTACTTCCCCTGTTATCACAAGGGATAGTATAGTGCATTGCTATAAGAAAGAAAATTACAAAGAAATGACTGCAATGCAAACAAACCTTAAAAATAGCTGAAACAAGGAAAATAAAAAGAAAACCCCAATAGGAGAAGATGTAATATTTATGCCACTTGACAGACCAGGATTGGTTAAGATCTTACTTGATTTTATAAATAACACAGATTTAAAAAGAGATCAACTCTGGGTCTTTAGTTATATTCTACTTCTAGCAGTAAATGAGCTTTTACAATTTTATTTTTGTCCCCAGTTCTGCCAAAAAAATCGATTTTTGTAAAAATCTAATTCATTTATATCAAGAATTATTCTGAAAATTATTTAAGTGTGTACATCTTTGATAAATTGCATTATTCATTTTACATGTAATTATTGATAAACCATTTATATAACAATTTAAATTCACTTGTCAGGGATAGATGAGTGGTGAAGGGAAAGAATTGTTCCTCATCTCTTCTAATTTTTCTTAACTGTTTTTGACTCATCCCTATATCTCTGAAAATAAAAGGATAGCAGCAGAACAACATTCATCCTACATATTTACGACTCTCTTCATTTTAATTTTTATTGTGCTGGTAATTGGAGTTATGATGATGGACAACATTACTTTTGCTTTATGAAATTTTACAAAGCAGTGGAACTTTTAAAAAATGTCATAGCACTGACCTCTGACTATTATTTTCAAAGCTTGTTCTACTTTCCTCATTTGTTGAAATTGGGAGTCTAGGTTGACAATGAAGGCATTCACGGGAGGGATGACTTTGCCAGTGTCAAGTATTTCACATTAAATGGCAATTATCTTTATAAACTAATGGAGTGAAGAAATCCCCTGAGTCCAGAGAATTATGGCACATGAAAATTAGGCATGAGGTATGGTGGGGAAAATTTTATTCTGGAATTTTCTTATACACTGAAGTTAAGACTATATCTATATCATATCTATCTATCTATCTATCTATCTATTTATCTATCTATCTGTATTTTATAACATGCTTTGAACTGTAACTTGAGAATTGCTGAGTTGCACACCCAAGAACAAATCTTCACCACTATTGTTCCGCTTGAAAATAATGAGATCTTGAGATGCAAAGGATATAGTCATATTAGGATCTAACCACTCTCTTTATATGCTTAATATGCTTCTACAAAATTTCTGGCAAGTACTGATTCAATCTAAGCTTGAAAATTTTTCAGACTCAAATTTACTACTGGCAAGTTAGCTTTATTCTTTTACTTAGCTTGACAGAAAGTTTTGCGCAATGCATTGAATCTATATCTCAGGTTCACTTGCATATCAGCCTCTCAGGAAATGTTTGTTGAGCCTTTGAGGGAATCAGGCAATTTGCCGGGGCTGGAATGAAGGCACTCCACTCTCTTTATGGACTCTGTTAAAATATATACTATCACTTATTGAGACAAACTTTTAATTTATTAAAATATGAATACATAGATAATAAAAATAAAGATGTTTTATCAATGGCTTTTACAAAATATATATACATGTCCTTCCCAAATTCAGAGGCTGCAACTTCAGATGAAATGTGACGCTATCAAGAGGTGGTGCTTTGAGGAAGTAAATTGCTCTTGAGTGCCTTGAGCTCATGGGCTGGACTAACATCTTATTGGAAGTACTGGAGGGGACCAGCTGATTCTTTCTGCTCCTCCGCCTTCTTCCACGGGAGAACAGGGCCATACACTGCCGTCTTGGTAGCAGCAAGGAGACTCATGAGGCATCTTGATGTGAATTTCTCAGCCTCCAGAAACTTAAGAAATGAGTTTGTTCTCTTCAGAAAATTACCCCATCATCGATATTTTGTTATATAGTGGCATGAATGACCGAGACGCTGAGCGTGAGTGTGAGAGTGGAAGGCTGCCACATTTGAAGCCAGGGGCAGCAGAAGAAGGGGGTGGGAAGACCAAGAAACAGAGGCAGACCAGGAAGGACCTTACAGGAGGAAAGCACAGTCCCACATAGGTCTGGGTCCAGGATCTTGTGCATTTTCCAAGAAATACATGTGAGTAGAAAGTTCCCAGTTTTACTATATGTCAGCTTATTGGAAATGATCTAACAGTCATATTGTCCTATAAGAAAAGGAGCAATTTACTACTCAATCTTTTTATTCTTTGCTTGATGTAAAGCTTGCAGTCCCAAACTTCTTCATATTTCTGTTCCTTTTGGCATAGGTATGGTTCCTTAGAATCACTGCTTTTGTAAAGGTTTAGAAGAATAAAATACCTTATACACTTCATGGAAATTTTGTGTCACATTACATATGGAAGACTAGTTTATTACAAGTAAATCTGTGCCATATAAATTATCACTTATTCCTTCTCATCTGTCATTTTCTCAGGTTGGCCTACTTTTGGTTTCCTCATTAAAATTTGTATTAATGATGTAGAATTTCTAACTCTTTGGCATATCTTACAGATATACTTCAGTCCATTTATAACTGAAGGCATCAGTCCCTGAGCAAACACCTTCCCCCCCCCCAAGCATGCAGCTTTGCATAGAGAGGAGACACTCAGAATTCAGCTCTTCAAGGTTCAGACTGGCATCTACTCTACCATACTGGCTCTGTCACCTCCTGTCACATGCCCACACTAATCTCTCCTTGATATCTAGTTTAGAGGTCACAATTTGTTTACAATGCACTGTGTCTTTTAAATTTTATAATCTGGAGATTCATAAATTTTTTTAAATCCAATTATTCAGCTATCCTGAAAAGTCAGAAGGCCTGGCTAGCCAGACTGCCTCGCCATTCCTTCAAAACCCTCTCTAGCTCACCAGCACGACATATGTTTCCACATGGAGTCTGCTTGGCTCATTGACAGCAGAGAGTCTAGATTGTGACCTGTAATCTAGCGAAAGCCTTCCACACACGGTGGAAGTTATGAGATTCAGCAGTCATGTCTAAGATTCTTAATCTAAGGTATATGGATGGACTATGAAGACTAGGAGAACCCCTGGGAAAATGTAAGCATCACTCTGTACCTATAGCAAATTTATAATTGCCGGGCAAATGGTCTAAAGGAGTTCAAGTTCTTCAAAGCAATCTATGCTCTTAAAAGTTTTTGCCATCCAGACATGAATGTCGATACTATAGTGGCAATAAGGTATACAATTACTTATGGCTCTCAAAGAGTCAAATCTGTGCAAATGTTTACAGATTTACATTTAAGCAGCTGTTTTACAACTGTTTTAATTGTTGAACTGTTTTCATGTGTGTTGGTATGTGAAGAGGGCAAAACACAAACCTGACATGACTTTCCTGCTACAATTCAACAAATATTCATTTAGCATCTGCATTATAGGACAGGCTTGTCTAATGCTGTGGATATAATGATAAAAACAGTAGCAATTCATACCCTCATGAAGCCTACATCATAATGAGAGAAGACAACATAAAAAACAGTAAATCATAGAATATATAAATGGAAAAAATGGAACAGAGATAATTTGAGCTACAACACGGACAACTCAGATGCATTTTTTTTTTTAAATTTGAAAAGGCCCTACTGAGTATGCTACATGAGCAAAAGCTTAAAAAGACATGAACCTGTGGACATTTAGGGAGTAACTGGTACAGATATGGAGCCCATGGAAAGGGTCTGAGACAGGATGTTGGCTGAAACATAAGAAATCAAATAGGTCAATATGGCTGGAATATATAGAGTAAAGGATAGAGGCTCAAAGGGGACCATTTCATGAACAGCCTTTCAATGAACCAGAGAAAGAAAGGACAAGTGGCTGAAACTGAAACTGTTTAAAAAATAGGACCATTTCGAAGTTTACTGGAGTGTAATCTCAGTGGTGGTTGAATTCTGGCTTGAATTATCAGTCTTCACAAGGAAATGTGTCTCATTGGGAAGTCAAACCAGCATGCCTTGGGGTTGGGAAAGCCATCCTGAGGAAGATGTTCAGCCAGGTAAGTCACCAAGGACTGTAGCACATTCTGGGATTAAAGTCACTTATGCTTGTGGTGTTTAGGCACTGGGAAGAGGTCACACTGATGAACCGTCTTTGCCGTAACATGTTCATATGAAGCAGGTGCTGTAGAGTTTTTGTACTGTTTTAAGGCATTTGCTTTTTATAAAGTAAGTTTCACATTTTATATCAATATATCATAGATTTAAATGCTTGTATTTTATGTATTTTAAATTTTAAGTAAATGTTGAGTAATAAATTTTTTCATTAAAGATTTAGAGCTAAAATGACAAAGAAGAGATAGCTTCTCTGTCAAGTTTTATCATTCTAAATTTCATTTCTGAGCATGTTGGGTAAGTTCCTAGCACTAGGGAAACACTGTCACTCATTCAAGATGGCATTTTAATATACAAGGTGAGACAGTGCTATCATTAAATCTAAAATAATTCAGACTCATTGAAAAAAACAAGGGTGGTGTATGAAGTGACCAGAATAATACTATGTTAATCCAAGACTGAAAAACAGACAGACAATATTTTGCACTTAGAAGACTTTCTATCCTAGCATTTTTAAGTCTGAAGAGCTTCTGGGTTTTATCAATGGCTTGAGCAGGACCAACCAATGCACAAGGGAGGTCAGAGGTCTGCTAGGGGTCAAAGGCCCCGTAGATGGCTCAGTCAGGATTAGCCATGGTTGTTTCTGTTTTTTGTCCTTTGCTACAATTACTATTCCACATAGCCTCCTGGGACATGCATAACCCTGTTTCTGTAATGCCACAGCAAGGTTTCAAAACACATTTTATTGCAAACATATTCTCCCATTTCTTGAAACATGCTTAGCTTGCAAGAAGGAAAAACTGGTGGATTATTTAGGAGTGGCAAAAGGCTAACATTTCCTACAAAATTGATTTGGCAATATATCAACCTTTTAAAGAGAAATTGATTTTTTTACTTTATTTTAAACTGCAGCCTTGGTGATTTTGCTATGCACTATTTATGGGTGGAGTGGGTGATAATGCAAAGAAGCAGGCTGATATATTCTTGCTCATAGTCATCTAATTCTAAAATACTCAATATATCCTTAGCAATAAAGAAAAAAACCCAAGTAATAAAAATGTCCTTACCTTAAGACTTTTCAAGGCTTAACCATGTAAAAATATCGAAAGTTAAACATTCTCTCTAGCCCACCATACCTTGCAAAGTCTCTCTGCTTCTGAGGAGACAGAAGCATACCTATTTGGTGGTAGCAACTGTATTTGTGCTCACCTCCTTCAGAATTTGATTTTCTTGTTGCAACCTTTTGGTATTTTTCTGGCTCCTGTGGAGAACTGGATGGTATGATGGTCTTTGCATCATGGTTACTGTATAGGTCTGCACCCCTAGGTAGCATTTTCTCAATAAGAAACAGCTCATCATCAGCAGTGTCTAGTGGAAGGTCCATTTGAAAACAGACTTGATTGTGAGTCCCCCTGGAGAGGTCTTCAGAATCTCTGTGACACGCATTCTTTAGCACTGGTATCAACTGAAGCTTGTTGTGTTCATCCTGTCCCACGGAACCCAGTGACTCCTCAGGGGTTCTCATTCCCAGAGGAAAATTCGAATCAACTGGACCTTCTTTATCATTTTGAGCAATGGACTTTCTCTCTGATCCATCTGTTAAGGAAATCATGGCTGGCTCTTTTGTTTGGCTGAGGGCCTTCTCTGGATGGTGTCCCTGGACCTCCAACTGGTC
The DNA here is from genome assembly GCA_002564305.1 of Octomys mimax. Taxonomy (NCBI): domain Eukaryota; kingdom Metazoa; phylum Chordata; class Mammalia; order Rodentia; family Octodontidae; genus Octomys; species Octomys mimax. Next base: position 11,986 of record NDGM011255672.1, on the reverse strand, counting down.
AATTATTTCAGATCTGTGGCTGATACTCTGGTGCAGGTCCCCAGCATCTGGGCTGCTGCAAGACACAGGCCTGAGTGTTGGACTCTGTTCATGCTTCCTTTCCACAAATTGCTGTGTGTTTTCACAATAGTCACCATGTAAAATGACTTTGCCAATGTCACAATCGGTCACATCACCATCGTCTTTCTTGTGGTCTGTAACAAACTTGGCATAGTGATTAAAAGAAAATGTATGTTCTGGGTTCTCTCTGGTTTCTGAGTGGTTGGTGGCCCAGTGAGATGGGCTAGATGAGGTAGACGGCTTCGGCCCACTTTGGCTGGAAGAGAAAGATGGAACATGTGAGACCTCGTGGTCTTCTGCAGGGGGAGTTCTGCTGCCTTTGCACTCGGCATTGACTGCCTTTTTCCCTGAGTGCTGCCTGGTTTGAGGAGACAAAGAACAAAAGCCAGGCTCGGGGCCTTCTTGAACGGGAGCAACGTCAGTAACGGTACCTAGCAAAGGGTTTCCTTCAGTGCTTTGCTTTATATTTGACTCTGCTGTGATAGTTCCTGAAACATCAAACTTGGTCTTTCTCTCTCTATCCCCATCCTTAGGATCCTCAAAAGACAATTCGCTTACATCTGTATTACTTGAACTTGTAGTCGGTAGGCTTTCACATGAAGCAGAATGAATGTTTATGTGACCAGTATCAGCTGCGGAGAACTGTGACCTATCGGGAGAGAGCTGCCTAATTTTAAAGACACTCCGCTGCGAGACGGCAGATTCTCCTTGAGAAGCAGCGGAGCCTGAGGACAGTGAGTTGGGCTTGCTTTTCTCTCTGTTAAGATCTGACGTGAGAGAAGCCACAGCTACGCTAGAGTTCTCCTTCCAGAGAGTGAACGCATCAGGAGGAGAGACACACCCACTCTCTGCATTCTGGTGCTTTTTTTCACAGATTTTCTTACCAGCGTGCTTAACACTAGAATGTGAAGGAGACCTGGACAGTTCTTCTTCAGTGGTGTGGTTGGAGGAAAGGTTTCTGTATTTATTTATCTTTCCTCTTCTTTTAGGATGGGTTATATTAATTGACAGATTCTGCTTCATATTCCCGTATTTAACTTTAATTTCCTTACCCACAATGCTTACTTTCAGCGAGGGGCTCTCAGTTCTGGTAACTTCTCTTTCATATTTTGATGGCACCTCAGATTTTAATTGTTCTGCCAATTTATCACTGTGTTTAGGGAAGCATCTTTTAGCAGTGCAGCATTTCCCAACGTGCCTGGCAGGAAACAACCGGCGACAGGCTGGACATCTCTTTGTTGAGAACCGCGTACCTGTTTTGCAGGAAATGTTTTTCTTGATTTCTACTTGTACATGGAAAGCCTCACATTTCACTTCTGTAATAAATTTACCTTTTTCTGGTTTCAAGCCTTCTACTGTGCCTGGGAAATCGTGCAGTGTAATTTTTTCTGATAATGATTCTCCATAGTCATGAAATACGACCACTGGCAAGACTTTCTTGAGCTGATGAGAGATGGCCGAAGGAGGATCATCGCTTTCCTTCTCCCGATGTGCGTTGTTGTCAGAAGGAGGCTGTTTCTCAGCTTTTGGAAGAAGAGAGGAATTCTGCTTTTCATTCACAGAAGTGGACATCTGTTTACTTCCATTTTCCTTAGATTTCCCTAAAGCCCCAGTCTGGTGAAACACAGCCTCTGAGGTGTCTCCTTTGACTTCCTTTTTAACATCTTTTACATTTCGTTGGCACGCATGACCGGAAGGCTGAGAGGTACCTAGAGAGGAAGCAAAAATAAAATCTGTATCTCTTAGAGCACAGATGTTCCAAATTCTAAAATGAAATGTGATATTCTCTGTACGTATTTTAGGCACTATTTTTTTCATTCATTTCTAGTATATTAACATGTTTTCTTCCAAAATTCATTTCTAATGAGCATCTTATTTAAAATTATTAACTCTTCCAGAGTGAAGAGTAACATATAGTTTTAGGAAATAAGGACTTAATTAAGCTTTCTTAAACACAACAACTTCCAACATTGGGTGAAATGAAAATTCAAGAGACATATATGCAAGTAAATTTAAAGTTCAGCCTCATAGTAAAGATCAAGTTGTTCTGATCAGGTATTTCAGCATGGTGTTGCACTACAAGCTACATGGAACCCCATATCATTTGACATAGTAGCATCAAAAAAGGAGAGAAAAAACAGTGGAAGAGAACTAAGATCGCTTCTGGACAGTTTCTTGAGCTTCCTTTGGCCCCAGCTTCTTCTAGGAAAGCTTCATGAATGTAGATGCCTGTGGTGCCCAGGCCAATGACCAGGCCAGTGAGGCAGCTGGTATACACATTCTCGGCCTCTCAGGGCCAACCAAGTTGTCCTATGAGAAGGGAGCCTACTCCTGCCAGATACTTTCATTTTCCGAGACAGAACTAGAGTCTAGCTCTAAAATGAGAGTCTAGAATTACAGTCTGAAATCCTCTATTTCTGAGGATTTGCTTAAGTTTCTAAAACCCTGTTTTATTGAAGGACAGTGTATATAAGGGCCACTTTTGGCCCAAGGCCCATCACTTGGCAGCCTGTCCTCATTTGCCTCATAAAGTTGCAATATTTTACTGTGAGACAATTGATCCTGAGCAAGAGGCACCAAATCTTGTGGAAAATACACAAAGAGCTCATACTCTATTTTAAATTACATCTGAAAGAAATGATTTTTTAAGAAAAAGAAAGAATGAGCAAAAAGTAATAATTCATGGACATTGGTGAACCAGAAGTCCAAAGTATATTTTTAATAATATGACAATGCTGGCAATGAGAAATGATTATTTGTAAGTGCTACTTAAACATTCCATTAATTTAACATGACTTATATATGCATTTGTATTTTATAAAAATATTTATAATTGTATAAATAAATATAAAGGGTAAGTACATTTTTGCTTAACAGCAAAAACAAGTATACTGAAGTTAGTTGAAGAATTGGTCCATTCCTATTTGTGTCTTTTCTAGCTCAAAAGATGGGCATCTCTCTTGGCAGGAACTAAAATAATTTCCAGTGGGTTTGGCTGCAACCTGAGAGCTGTAATGCAGGAGTCATGGGAGAAGAGATAAGGAGACATATCTCTCTAAAGCCCATTAATAATAGAGCATGGACATGATAGCAGTGTGCATGGAGCGATGGACTGCCTTTAGGAAGAGATGGCCATTTATCCTTAAAATAACACCTTCTGGCCTAAGCAGTTCCATTTATAGCCCTTTCCAATTTAATAATTTTATATTTTATAGTCCTTTTCAATTAACCACACTGCAATATCTACAAGGAAGAAGACAGAACTATAATGAATGGATGACAAATTCTGAGAACGGGGATGTTAATAGCCCATGTCTGAATAAATGTTTCATTTAAATTATCAGCATTTATGCTACATATCTTTAATAATTGATGCAGAAGGGTACATCTTGTAATAACAGGTCAAACTTCACAATTATGGTCATGCATTTGTATATATTTATCTTTGTACATTTATAGGCATTTGCATGATAAAGAATAAAGTAGATTTAGTGGTTGTTTATTTTATACATACCTTTAAAAGTATTAAATTGGACTTACCTCCTGCAGCATTCAAGATTTTCCACTTTTTATAAGCTTTTCTTCTTTTCCTCCTCATTTTGGGGAGTTGTGGGACTTCAGTTTTTGCTGCCCTTTGAAAGCATTGAATTTGAGGTTATTTTCTACTCATAGTTTATATTTAATCAAATTACTTCTTCCGGGGCTGGTGAGATGGCTCAGTGGTCTAGAGCACCTACTTAGAGCAAGCTTAGCAAAGCACAG
>NDGM011255666.1:0-28689 GCA_002564305.1 Octomys mimax | reverse complement strand
TTCTTACATTTACACATAAGTCCAAAAATCTAACCATATACAACCTTGAAGCAGGACAGTCCCTGGACTAGCTAACACTGATTAGAAAATATACACAGCGATTGAAATAATAGATGCACACTAGAAGGGCATGGTACAGTGAGCAAGAAAAGTGCCAAATAAATTCTACATTCAGCACCTGGAAAGAAGACAGCTCCTCCTCCAGGCAGGGCCTCCTAGGGACCTCTTCCCAGCAGAAAGGACTCTTGGGATAAATTCAGAGGAAACTGGAAGCATCTACCAGACTTTGAGAAAGAGCAACAGTGTCTGCCTTTGAGAAGATGAATTGAAAGCTCTTAATTATGTTCTTGAGATCAAGTCCCCAGGGAAAGAGATTTTGTTGGCTAAAATCAATCAATGCTGTAGACAATCTGAGGGGAAGAAGGCAGGCCCGAGGGTTTTCTTGCACCACATCAATCAGAGACTTGGCAATTCCTGCTCCAGCAGAGCCTGGGAGGCAGCCAAGAGGAGCTGAAAGAGCTCCTTCACTGACTACCATGAGTCCACCATGGTAGTCATGCTGAGAAGGGTTCAGCATTGGTCAAGTCAAGATCTTAACCAGATGGGGCACCCTAGGAGAGAGGAATGCTACGCACAGTAGAGAGACAAGGTAGGACTAAGGAAGCCTGAGAATGTTCCTAGGTGCTATAGGGACAGGTACACCTCAAGCAGCTAAGGTCAGCACAGGACACTGCTTCCCAAAGAGGACCATGGAATGACCCAAGAGGACTTTACTTCCTTGCTGGTTTTCCTTTAGCCAGCCAAGGTCTCTGATTCCACAACTCCCTTGGAAAGCCTTCAGAGAGCCATCGTTCAGTACGGAAATTGCTTGTTCTAGCGTATTTATTCTCAGGACTATGTCCTGTTTATCCTGAAGCAGGTACTTGGGTTGGATTGTTAACCAATAGGCCTCAACTCACAGGTTTCTAACCTTCCACATTATGCATAACGCTTTCCTGATGCACACATGCGCATATGAGGTAAAAGGCATATGCTATTTTTGTTTCAAGAACACAAAATACCCGGCAGGTGCCCAGAAAATGAGAGTGCTTCACTGCGAAAGAGTCATGGCATAAGAAAGACACCACGAGTTGGCATGAGGGACACTTCACCAAGCCCATTGTACAGCACGCCGTTGAGTTCTCTCTGCTGCCGCCTAGTGTCTGATGACAACATTGACCTTTCCTAGCTGTCAAACTTGTCTTACTAAATCCTAAGGGCTTAACTGCCTTGCACACAGAGCCCGCTGGTACCCGCCCGAGCACGTGCTCATGTATAATTCATGGCATATTGCATTGCCTGGTGAATGAATATTTATCAGCTTTTTCATAAGAGGCAGAATGGTGTTTCCTTTCTTTGCTACTAAAATTCTATGCTGTGGCAAATGAAATTTGTGAGCAAATAAAAAAAGAATGCGAAGAAACAAAAACCGCCAACCGAGTCCATTCCACTTGTAATTTTCCATTTTCCTGGGGCCTCTGGTGTGTACTGAGAAGGTTTCAGCTTGGCTGCAGCACAAACCTGCTGACTCATCCAGAATAGCAGCACTGCCATATGCTACACCCATTGCCCCTGCGGAAAATGCCCCCACGCCCAGCTCCAGCCCCATTTTCAAATGCAGAGGAACCCAAGACCTTTGCGATGGCTCCATGCCACACCTTCTGCAAGGAGATCAGGTTTGGAGGGAACATAGCTAAAGAATCCCCCTCCATGGTTGGCAGAGTGGTTGGTGACAGCAAGCCAAGCAGAATTCCATGGCTTTTCAACTAACCCATCACCCTGAGAGGGGGCAGCCCTGAGCCACAGATGGTGCCGCACAATGATTCCTCCCACTGTGAGCTGGTAGTGCCCTGTCTGCTGGGGGCAGCCTGTGCCTCGGTATAGAGAAGAGCAAAGGAACCTGAGGACTACAACTGGGGTTCACCCTTCTGGCCTTGTGATTCACTGGCTGACTGAGAGCTGCATGCTAATGATCGCAGGCACACATGCACTCAGTCCTGCAGAGGTGAGGATTCTGCACAGCACAGAGTCCATGTGGTTCAGTTGCCATCGCCCTGGCTTTAACAGACACCAGTGATGTTGGTGGAGTAGCTAATACCTTCTGAGCTTGTACTACATGCCAGGCCCTGTGTATAGTACATCAACTGTACCAAAGCATGACATCTTCTGGACACCCTGTGGAGGGAGGCATTCTGAATGGTCCCACAGTACAGATGGGGAAACTGAGACAGAAGAAAGAAGTAACTTGCTTAGGCTCACGCTGCCCAAGCTGGTACTCAAATTCACTCCTATTTGAGTTGAGACCTAGTTTTTTGTTTTTTTTTTTCAACTACCAACTCCTGAAATCTAGGCAATGACATTCAGGGAGCAAACCCACGAAGGCCTACTTGTGTGGCCTCAGGGGGATGGCTTCATTTCTGAGAGCTTCCATTTTGTCCTCTGTAAAAAGCAAGCACATAATAGCTCTTGTTTTGTAGGGCTGCTGCACTGTAACTGGGCAATTGGGCTTTACAAATGCTAACTGGCTCTGTAATTATTGATAAGCCCGTAGCCATTTTCAATAGAAACATTTATTGTAAAGACTTTGGCACTAGGAACAAAGACAAGAGATCATGAACGCAGAGCGGAGCTGGAGAAAGGAGACACACAGGAACGAAATACACAAGTGAGGGCTGTGTATCCACACAAGTAAAAATAATTGAGCTTGTCAATGCTGGTCAAACCAATTTAGTCGTGTTGCGGTACCTTTTAGCTGGGACAATTATTAGACTCGCTAAGAGTGAGAAAACATATGGGGTAATTGCATAATTTCCAATAAGGATAGGGGTTACATAAACATTAAAGCAAACAGGTTCTGACAGAGAGTCATATGTGAGTCAGAACTTGGTGGCTGGCTGTCATCAGCTATGCAAGATTGGGGGTGAGAGTGTTTCAGGTAGGGGGAAAGGCTAATGCCAAGGCCCTAAAGCAAGCATCCATTATAGTCCCTAAGTGGAGAGCCCTAGTGTAAAATACCTCCATGCCCTTTGGACTCTGAAGCCCTGTTCCTGTGGATCACATCAGGGTCAATAGGACACCTGAGGAAGTGGTGGCTTTTCATCTTGCTGCAGTCCCTTTCAGCTGAGACACACTGCACTTCTCCTCCTCCTGGTCTCATTTCCCTCTTGTACATGCTCACACACGGGTCCAAGAGGGCCAGCATGACAGGAGGGTGGACAGTGCCCAGGGAGATGGTGGGGAGGGTGTGATCTGGAGCAGGGCTCTGAGCCAAACCTCATGCCTCAGCATCAGCCCAAGGCCTCACACTCAGGCCCCACCTGATCCCAGCCTCCCTTGGGCCAGTCCCCTATGAAACAGGAGCTCAGCAGAAACATCCAGAGACCCCACCCCTGGCACCAGCCCCACATACCTTCCTCTCATCTATTCCCTCGGGGGCTGACACGAGCTTCTTCAGCAGCACGGGGTCTAGCACCTGAAAACGCCGGCGGAACTGAGTGAGCCCCATGTGGTCAGCATAGCCTAGGAAAGGGAAGCAGCAGAAGTCATCACAGAAGCCACACAAAAGAATTAGCCCAGTGCCCTTGATCCACAGGAAGGGTGCAGGGTCCTCCTCCTATAATGGCCACTAACTTGCACAGACGCCCATCCAGTACCTCAGCTAATTTTGCTAAATTCAACAGACTAAATTGACAGGCATTTCTCCAGTGTGGTCTCCAAAGTACAAGCCCCATTCAATGCACTATTGACATTTTAAAAAGGCTGACCTTTCTTCTGCCTCTCAGAAGGTCACAGTGCAGGTTAATACCCCCGTCAAAGGCTCTGAGAAGTCCTGTGGCAGATGTGCCTGGATAGTATTGATTTCCCCAAACCTATTCGCCTATAGCAAGGTTTTTCCCAGTGCTTTTTCTACTCTATAGCATGCCTGAGAGGGATGCTGGCCTGGGAGATATCTGAGGGCTTTTTAAGTCTATCACATGAGTGGACAGAGTTGCGTTCTGGGATATGGGAAGCAACAGGGAAGGAGAACTCGAAAAGCTACAAGCATCAGCCTTGGAAGGAGCCAGAAGAGCTTTCCAGAAGGACTTGTCATGGAAGGAAACTACACAGAGGGAGCTGTGAGGATAAGACTTAGAGTGCAGCAACAAACTGGATCCCAGAGTCATCCCAACACCTAGCATCTTCAGAGCACTTACATGTGCAAGACACTGGGGTGCAAGCTCCTTGGGTCTTAGACACTCCTGGAGCTTTCTCATTAGGGAAATCGAGGCCCGAAGAATTAAGTGCAACTGGCCACACTGATGGCAACTGCCCCAGCCTGGATTCAAACTCAGGCAGGGAAAAATAATCTAGTGGAGAAAAGACAAAGATGAGCTGGGACTGGGCCACAAAGCAATGTGAACTCAGATTCTATGAGGTATCGAGGTTGGAGCTTCTCCCTGGGTGTAAGGGACACAGCAGAGCCTCTGTTGCTGCAGAAAGATCCTGTAAGTGGCTGGACTAGAGAAGTTCGGGTGGAATCTCACTCTGATTCTGAGACTCTGCAATAAGGCAAGTGCATACATAAGGAAGAAGACCAGTAAGGGGAGTGGCGAGACAATCTAAGGAGCCTTCCTGGTAGAGGAGGAGGGTCTCAAGCCTGGAAAATGCAGGCAGCACAAAGGCTGAGAGCCAAGAGGTCACAGGCTGCATGGTTCTTTTACGTTGGACTGCTGGGTTCCCATCCCATGTCTACCCTAATTATCCCTGTAACTAAGGACAAAGGATGTCACTTCTGGGTGGTTTAATCTCTTCATCTGACAAACAAGAGTAACAAGATGCATCCTCACATCCAGGGTCCCTGTAAAGGTGATATCTGATGACAATGTGGATGAAAGTGGCTAAGGAGTTCTGTATGCTTTCCACAGCCAGCTACTCTCCTAAGCTTTATTCCTTTATTACACTGCCCAGCACTGGCAACGTACAGGGGTAGCGGAAGAGGAGCACGCTCTCAGGACTTGCTGGGGGTCATACAGCTGCAGACAGAGTGAGCTGTGTCCTGCAGGCTGACCCACAGGTAATGTTTAATGCATGTTTACTAAACAGTCATCCCTCAGTATCTGTACACCCTCCTATATACTTTAAACCATCTCGAGATGACTTACAATAGCTAACACGATGTAAGTGCTATATAAATATCTGTTGCACTATATCATGTAGGAAACGAAGAATGACAACAGAAAAGGCTGTGCATGTTCACCACAGATGTAATCTTCGTTCAGGTGCTCTTGATCCTAGGCTGGTTGTACCCATAGATGTGGAACCCACAGATCCCAGAGACTAATGGTATGCCAGGCACTGTCCTGAGAGCTTTGTGAGAACAACCTCCTCATTAAGTCTAGGTACCAAGTTGCTGCCACACAGGAGGCACTCAGCAAATGGCACCCATTTGTATGCATTATGCATGCACATATAGATGTATATGTGATATAGGCATCTACTCAAAATCATAAATATTTAATATATGTATCTATATATGCATGTAAATATATCTCATGTGGGGGTGAAAGACAGGAGTGACTTAGAATAGGGGGAAAAAGAGAAAACAAACCAGGTCTGGGAGGCAAAAATTGGAAAGTTGTACCATGAGACATCAAGCCTTTACTCAGCGGGAAAGCTCGCATCAGCTGAGTGGGCTGTACTGACAGGGGGCAGCTCCCACAGTGAGGAAGAGGGGTACCCCAACCTGAGCATGCATGCTGGGGTGCTAGTGGGATGGTAGGCCAGGGAGCCTGCAAAGCCCAGCGCTTCCTGCCTGGCAGCTGGGTGCGATCGATGAACTGCAGGGCCCAAGCTGCTGGCTGTGGCCGTCTCATTCTTTCCCGGTGACATTGTCTGACTCCCTCTGCCTGTGGCTGCACAAGTGGGCGGGAAAATCAATGATGCACTCAGGGGAGTTCCAGGCTCAGTTTTGCTTCCAGCTGCTCCCAGCTTCTTTGGCAAATACTTCGTGCCAGGGTTCCACGATTAACCCGGTCCAGGAGATGGTGCGGCAACCACAAGCTGGGGTGTTGGTGGCCACAGAGGCATTAAACAAACAGCTCCCCACCTGCAACTCCCCCCAGCCCCAGCCACACTGTCCTCTGCAAAGACTGGCTGTGCTGGACCACTTCCACCAGTTGGGAAAGGGGAATCATGCGGCAGCCTTTGGGGACTGAGAGGCAGAGAACAAAGGGGAGGTTTAAGACCAAACGCAGCTCTCAAGAACAAGTAATGGTGGCAATTACAGGCAAATGGACTATGCTTGCTCAGTCAACTACAGACTTGACACCCTCCCTCCTTTGGTTAAAGCCCCTGTAAACCTCTAATCCCTACCATCTCTCCAAATGACCCAGTGAAAGCTATATGTCCAGCAAAAGCACTCACTGCCCTCCCTGGTGGAGGCACCAGCCCCCTCTCATAATTCCCCATGCATTTTGAACACTACTCCTGAAAATCCAGGTTCTTTTATACCTCCTGGCCTTGGTGCCTGTTTATTCTTCTGCTTAGTGTTTCCTCCCCCTTCTAACTCCCAGCAGTAGCTGCTGTTCATGCTACAACACCCATTTAGGGTTTCCCACCCTCTAGGAGGCTCCCCCAACCTCCCAAGAGCATCGGGCTCCCTCCTCTGGATGCCTGTGTTCTTGCTGCATCTGTGACATATGCCTTCCTCATATTACTGATTCCTGTGATCACAGTGATCTCCCAGGCTAAATCAAGTACCTCAAACAGCAAATTATGACTCACTATAGAAAGTCTGCTCTCTGCCCGAAAAAGATGAAGATGGCGTAGCCCTTGCCTTTGAGGGGCATGCAGGCAATTCTGGAAATCACACGGGCTCTAGTCCAAATCCAGGCCACACCATGTGCCAGCAGTGTGACCTTGGGTGAGTCCCTTCAGTTCCTTGGGCTGAGTGCAGTCTCTCCTTCACTGGGGTGCGAACAGCCCCTGGTGCCCAGCAAGCACTCAGGTCCCGCGGCTGTTACTGGCAAACAAGCAGGTTTCAGGTTCAGATTTCAGCTTCCCAGCCGTCTCTTACCTGTGCGGTGCAGGCGCAGTGCCTCCAGGATGTGAGAGCCCGCAAGCTGGACCCTCAGGGATGGGATGTCTGGGGCCAGGACCTTGCCTGCCCCCGGCTGGTCTCCAGGCAGACCCTTGCTGTCCACTGCTGGAGTTGGGACCAGACAGTGGATGAAGTGCAGTTGAGACCGTCTCACCAAGCTGATCAGCGCATCCTAGGACCCAACAGGGGGATTAGGGTTTGCTGTCAAAGGGAAGCAGGCAGAGCCCAGACGCTCCCCCACACATGCATTCAGCCTGGCCTGGGCACCCTGGGGGCCCCCAGGTCCTACACCAAGCTCATCTCACCTCCACCCTGATGTGTGCTTGTGAGAAGCAAGAGGACTTTGTGACACCCCCAGATGAGACAGATGGGGATAGTGGGGCGGAAAGAGGCCAGTGCAGGCTCATAAGACCTCCCACAGAAATGCTGGACCTAGAACCCATGACTTAGGCTGGTAATATGCTTTGAGGATTTTTCCCAAAATATATTCCTCCCATGTTTTAGCCTGTTTTCCTCTGGGTTAAACCTGACTATCGACCAATCAAATGTCATTTGATAATGTTGCAGATCTAGGTCACATATTCACATCCAGTCCCAGATCCTGCTTCCTACTTCCAAAAAGAGACGCCTCCTGATGGGAGACACAGGGCAGACAGTCTGGTATTGGTCCCTCATGCCAAGGGGGCATGTGTGACTGCCATGCGTGCCTTACTCCCCTCAGCAGTGCCATGCAGCAGAGGCTATGGCCTAAGATTCGGCCCAACTATTTCCCAGGCCATGGCCATGATCAAGTTATCTGTGCCCTAGAGAATTGGTTTCTGCCTCAGATAAGCACCAGGTGTGTCCTTCCTGGGTTGCTGGGGAGGCAAGAGGTGAGTGGAGTAGATGTCTCATCCCAGAGTATGTGAGGATCTGTGGCCCGGAGGACCGGGCCCCACGCACCATCTGCAGCTTGATCTGGGAGCACGGAGCTCTCCTCCTGGTCGAGGCAAGGGTGCTGGCAAATGTCCTCTTCACCACATGGCTCCTGTGCAGGGCCTGCTGGGACGTGCCCTCCAGGCCTGCCACAGCCTGGCACACAGGTGGCAACTTGGCACGGCCGTGGAATAAGCTTCGCAGCTCCTCCCTGGTGTAGGAAGGAAAAGAGAGAAGCCTCAAGGACTCATGGGGAGCCCATGTCCTGGCCAGTGAGTGAAAGGAGTCGGCCCACTCTTCCCCATTTGCTCACAGTTCCCCGTCAGTGCAGACTTCTCTTAATGAGGAGAGCTCCGTCCTTCCTAACCTCCCACCAACAGGCGCTCTATCCTTCCCGACCACCAGCCTTCTCCTTCCGCAGCAATCCTACTAAACTGATCAGTGCCACCTGAGAGAGTATTGCCATCTTTGTTGTTCCTAGAACTGGTCTAGTGCAGAGCAAGCTAGAAGATCCTTTTTTCCCTATGGGAGATTCAGACTTGGGGAAGGACTGGGGCTCTGCTCGCCACCTCCCTTGAAGCACTCAGGCATCTTTCATTACTCCCCTAGCATCCATGTCTCACCCACAACCCCAGCCCTGAAGACACCCTATCCATCTCCCCCAGTGCATGACCAATCTACCCAGGACACAGGCACTCTGCAAGGAACCCAAAGTGGGTTCAACGTGCAGCACCCCGCCCCCCCAAGGTCAGCAAAGGCTTGGACATGGACGCTAAACCCAAAGTTAGGGTAGGATGCTCAAGTAGCGAGGGCCTCCCCATGGAGAAATTAGGGCCACCCCTGGGGCCGGGGGGTTGTGAGGCCCACCCACTGACCCAAGGAGACTGGTTCACACCTGTATCCCTGACCTTGGGTGTGAATTGCTATATCGATATGGGTGAGTTGGAACCTTTGTTAGTTTATCATGTGACCTGTCCATTCCTAGGGCCCTCGGATCCTCAAGAAAAAAAAAAAAAAATAGAAGACTTCTGGACAGAAACAAAAGTCATGAAACTTGAGTGTAGTACTTAATGGCCTTACTTACAGAAAACTCCCCAGCTACACAAGTCCCTGAGGTCCAGCCTAGCGGGTCGAGGAGGAGTCCGGGAGTCAGAATGCGGAGCACACACTCTTGGGGGACCTGGAGCTCCGAGCTACAGGGCCACACGCTCCTAGAAAGTGCTGTCTCCTCTCAGATCACATTAGTGCATCCAGACGGGCTTGACCCCCAAATGCGCTGTGCCCTCTCGTGGAGCTGAGGCTTCATCCGTGGCTCACTGGAACTGGCACCTGGTCCTTAACATTTTGCTTTACTCCTCCCTGACTCAGTGTCCCTCACTCAGACTGAGCCAAACAATTTGCAAGCAGGCAGGAAATTTATAAGACAGGCTCTGAGAGCTTTATGCGAACCGGGCTCCTTATTAAGCTGTCTGCTACCTTCTGTCACCCAAGCCTCCTAGCAAACATCCAAGCTGGGGGTCCTCGTGCCCATTTTCCAGCTGACAAAACTGAGGTCTAGGTCATGTAGCTGGAAAGAGACAAGCAGAATTCGTACATCAGCCTGGCTCCAATGTGATGCTGTCACCACTGAGCCTTTTGTCCACTCCAACTCTTATTTTATGCTGGGAGGAGCAAAAATACTCCAGAGGAGAAGCTGTCCACAGTCACTCAGGTGCCCTGACCCCTTGTTTTCCTTTGTGAGCTTGCTAGCCTTCCTTTTTCTCACCGCCTCCTCGATTTTTTGCAGAATCTGCGGCCCCGAGCCCTCCTGGATGTGGAGTTTCTGGTCAACTGTGTCCACGGCTCCTGAAAACTTTCCCAACGATGCTGTAGACACAAGTTGTGTCCCAGCTGTAATGCACTTCTGTGACAAAAGGCAAGCCTATTGAAACCTCCATTTTCACATCTATAAAATGGGGCTATGGTACTGTGTTGCTTTATAATATATTTGAGAAGCACTGATCTGGATGCCAGGCCCATGGGGGGCAGTGCGTAGACCTTCTTTCCTCACCCTTCTACCCTTCTGCCCACGTTGGACACCACCACCTCCTCTTGTTTTAAGTTCCATGCCTGCAGGTTTGCAGCATTGAACTCAGGAAGTACATGAGGCTTGCAAACACTGAAAACAAGCATTTTCCATTAACCCCACAGTGATAGCACCACCGCCGCCCACTCCTCTGGTACCAGAGGCCAGGGAACGTGCGTGCTTTTTATAATGCTACAAAACGTGTCATTTCAGTTTTACAACCCCCTGAGTTCTAGGAGGTCCATAAAGTTGTTCTAGTCACATCTCTCAGAGACTTAATGAAACGCAAAAGGCCAAAATAAGAAGCATGGCTTTTGTAGCTTTTATGCCATCTCCCCAGAGAGCCAGCTTTTCTCCTCAGGTGAATTTGTTCTAGCCCCAGTGAAACACCTGTACCACCTGTACCAGTTCAAGTCACAGCTCTTTAGTCCACTATGCGGGGATGGCGACCCCACCTGGCCTCCAGGTACCTATTCTTGTGGCTTAGAGGTCCCAGGAGGGATGAAACTGCAGCAACCCAAGCAGCCCCACCTGGTCCCCAGTTCTGGCCTGGCTCACCTCTTTGTCTGCTGCAGGAGCTGGGGGGCATCCAGGGCTGCGAGGTTGGGCTTGGCTCTGCGCAGCCAGCCCTTGAGGTCATAGCGCACAGGGTCCTGTCCAAGCTGGTGGAAGATCTCGCACTGGAGGGGCTGCTCACAGGCCCGCAGAGCAGAGGTCCCTGAAAGCACACACGGTAGCATGCATGGTGGGGACTCTCAGGAATCAGCTGGCACCCCCAAGAGTGCAGTTTTCATTAGAATGTCTTCCCCAAGAGCTAAAGCTACCAGTTCAAGATGCCGACATTTCTCTTGCAGTTGTGAATTGAACACATTATTTCCAAAGCGAATTCTATTCCTCTTTGCTTTCTGAAACCCAGGATACCTATTTGACCCAAGCATTATTACTACACACATTCTTCATGAATTTTGTGTGTATCCATGTATCACCTAAGCTGTGATTTACTTAATGTTTTCTTTAAGTCAATATTTTTATAAATGCATTCATTTAAAAAGCACCATACAATTGCAGGTTTGATATACAAGCTAGATTTATTTTCTAATATATATGGAAATAAATAGTTATTAAATATTTTTGAAATATTGATTCATATGCCACCTAAAATTGTCTTGAATATTATCAACCAAATAAAAGTACAGCATACTCTTAGGAGATGCTGGCACACACCTGATTGCAAGAATAAGGGTAAGTGGAACAAATGGGCCTGGGCTTGCTGGGAGAGAAAATCTAGTTCCCCCTGCCACTTATTGTGCTGTACAAGGGGCCAAGCTACTTACGTCACTGAGCCTCAGCTTCCTCCTTTGTGAAATGGAAATGAAATAATACAACCTTCCCATGGTAGCACAAGGCTGCTTTAGGAGAATGTGTGTAAAATACTTTAGCATGCTGCCTGGCACATAGGGGTCACTCAGCAGTGTGGCTGTCACTATTATGGACTGCCTTTATACCGATACTATGGAACAGTGCAGTATTTATTTCCATATCCCTAATGCCTAGCGTCATGCTTGGCACATGCAGTCTAGAAGTACTTGTGGAATGAATGAATGAATGAATGAATGAACTGCTGGTTATTAATTTATTGTTCTAACCATCATGATGCTCTGAGGTTGCATTTTCACATTTGGAAGAGTTCTCCCCTCCCTAAATCACCCCAGACTGATTATTATTAGGAAGGTAGTATTGAATGATTCCTGCATCTCCATGATCTTCCTTAGCTTTCTTCCCTGCTATGATCAACGTGCCCACAAGCATCAGGGTCTTGAACCTTTCTCTGAAAACTCAATCTGCTAGCTCCAAATTGTAATGATCTTAGAAACCAAGGAACTGGTTTCTTGGAACGCTTTGCAAAATATACCCAATCAGTGAACCTGCAGATTTCCATGGGAAAAAAAGGGCATGGTTTCTGCCACCTGTCCAACTACATGGAGGCCCTCTGTGCCCACTGCCTAGGTCACCTTTAAGTTCTGGATTTAAATTAAATTCTAGAAGTTGTCACTGAGGAACATTCTAGTTACGTGAAGTGCCGCTGCATCAGGAGCCTCCTGTGAGCCCTGCAGGGCTGCATTGCTCCTGGCCCCATGAGAGCTATTTTGCGATAGGAAAGAACAGCATCCCATAAGAAGCAAGGAGGCAAGGTGCCCACCAGGCTCTGGCACCTATAGTGGCACTGCCCGCCACACAGATACACAAGTATCTACTTATGTGGCTGCCCTCCCTCCAGCAAGCTGGAAGCAATGGGAGAGCAAAAAGTGGTGTTCATCGGTCATAAGGCTTCTTAACAAGCTCAGGGCTGGGCTCTAAGTAGGATCTTCCTGTGGAAAGAAGGAATACAGGAAAAAAAGATGTTAATGTTTGCTAAGCCCCAAGCAGGGTGCCCACTCCACTCGTAGTCTAACTCAAGGGATACCACTCTGCCTTCACTCTGGGCAGTGATATGACCATCCCTGATCTGGATGCTAGAAGATGACACTGAATTTAAGACAGATGGGGCAAGTCCTGGCACAGTAGCACAGGCCTGTAATCCCAGTGTCTGGAGGGGCAGAGATGAGAGGATTGCCATGAGTGTGAGACCAGCCTGTCCTGCATGGTGAGATCCTGCCTCAAAATTTAGGGGGGTGGGAGAGAGAGAGAGAGACAGAGACAGAGAGACAGAGACAGAGACAGACAGAGAGACAGAGACAGAGAGACAGAGACAGAGANAGACAGAGAGACAGAGACAGAGACAGACAGAGAGACAGAGACAGAGAGACAGAGACAGAGAGACAGAGAAGGAGGAGGAGGAGGAAGAGGAAGAAGAAGAGGAGTGGGGAGAGAGAGAGAGAGAGAAGCAACTCTCTAAAGACCAGAACTTGTCAAAGTGGGACCAAGACACAGCACTACTCAGCTGGCCTCGGAGCCTGCCTCTGCCCAGCATGGTGGCCCAGTCCAGGAGACATCACATTTCTCGGGCACTGTGCTGGCAATCATGGTGCAGGGCCCAGGGCTGCTCATTCCTCTCATTGCTTTCTTTCTCCTGGAGTTGATTTTCATACCACACTTTTACTCATCAAAGCCTTTTGCAGAAAGGCTTAGGTTTTCAGAAGACTCCCAGAAGACAGACTTCTCTCGCATGGTTTCAGCCTTTGCCAACTCACCTAGGAGCCTGAACCCCTCAATCAAGTCACCCGCAGCCCCAGCAGGTCACCTCTACGGTTTTGACTGCTAATCATTGGCTTCCTCTGGGCCTGGGGAGCCCCCAGCTCCCGAATGAGCTTGCTTCCAATGTGGGGATGCTCAGTAAATGCACATTAGGGGAGGCTAAGGGGTCATGAAGAGCAAGCCCTGATTAGCCAGAACACCCCAAGTGTTCTGGTTGATTGAATGTTCTCATTAACTCAGAGCTAATCAGAAAGCTTTGGAGGGAAAGAATCTTTTCTAACAAAATATCTGAGTTAATATGTCTTAGTTTGAGACAAAGGATACAACAGAATCTCTTCCTGGGAGGAGTCTTACCATTTTGGGGTGCTTTATAGAAAAAGGAGAGGGGGCCATAAACGTAGCTGTGTCCCTTTCTGCCCTACCCATGCCCTGAAAGTTGCCTTTTGTTGCCAACCTGCCTTCTGTCTCTTTTGCATAAGTTAGACTCCAGACAATATTCTGTTTGAAAACCCCCTGTCATTTGGTCCTGGATCACTGAGTTTTCACAAGTTAACTCTTCTGTGTCAGGTTGTTTTTGTGCACCTTACCATGCTAGGGGTGTTCTCGGTGCTGCTTGGCAGAGTTCAGCGGCCCAGCCTGTCCTTGTGGAGCTGTCATTCCTCTAAAGGAAGATGGCCAGTGAACAAGTGTGGGTGTCTAGTGGGGACCAGTTCAATGGAAAAGAGGAAAGCAGGAGAGGGAGATGAGGGTGAAGATGAGGGAAGGTTATTATTTTGCCCAAGGTGGTTAGGGAAACCCCAAGACAAGAAGAAGGCAAGGAAGCCCATCATATTGAATGTGTGGAAGAGCATTCTAGGTGAAAGGGATTCCAGTGTGTGGCCCTGGAGGCAGCAATAGGCTTGGCATGTTACATGAGCCACAGAGACAATGCAATTATATATGAGGCTAGCTTTCATTACTAAAACAAAACTCCTGAGGCAAGCAGACTCCTTCATAAAGGAAAGAGGTATTTTATTAATTTTTATGCATTTGGTGAAGTGTCTCATTATGCAGTTCAGACTCATAGTGATCCTTCTGTTTTCAGTCTCCCCAGTGCTGGGATTATAGGCATGCACCACTACACCCGGTCTCAAATGGCCGGCTTAGCACGCCTAGGGTCAGGGCCAGCATGGCATGCAATACCAGGGATTGAACTTCAGTCCCTGCACTTTCCAAGCAGGTGCTTAGACTGCTCAGCCCACTCACCATCCCAACAAAAGAGGTGTTTAAGTTCATAGATTTGAAGTCCAGAAGTCCAACAGCAAGGTACAGCTTCCAGTGGGGTCCGTCCAGGCTGTATCTCACCATGGTGGGAGTGTATCTGAATAGCCTCCCTCTTTCTTATAAAACAACCAAGATTCTAGGCTGGGGACATAGCTCTGAGGCATAAGCACCTGTCTGGCAAGTGCAAGGTCCTGAGTTCAATCCCTGGTACCACATACACACACACCCCAAAACACCAGGATTTAATTATAGTGGCCCCATGCTAGTGATCTAAACTAATCTGACACTTCCACCTCTAAATTTGGCTCAGATTAAGTTTCAACCCTTTAAACACCATGAACATAAGATTTAGAGGATTAAACTATTGTATGAAATTGAAAGGGAAAAATTCTATTCAAACCCCCCAGTAGACTTGAACGCAGCAAGCAAGCAGAGGGCTTGCTTGCTGTGGCCAGAGAGGAAAGAAGGCAAAGACCCCTGAAGGCTTGCTATGCTGGGGACACAGAGGCGGGCAGGACAGCAATGTGCCTGCCCTTACTGAGCTCACAAGGTAACGGGGGAGAACGATGGCAGACAAGCAAGGCCGATAGCCAAAGCCTTCCAGAGCCTGAAAAGGGTCTTGAAGGATATAAAGGAATTGGGACAGGGTGAGGGGCTGACCAGGAGTCAGCTTCAGACAGGGCCAGTGCAGGTCTCTGGGGGTGACTCTGCAGGGCTGAGAGGAGGGTGTCAGTGATGGTTGATACGTTGGGTCAACTTGAGAAGTCTAGAAGCTTAACTAAATAACCACATAGCTTTATATCCTAGGATGTAAAGGACATACCCTTAGTCCTGTGGGATGTTATGTCAACTTGAGAAATTCAGAAGTTTAAGAGAGAAGCTTAGCTAAGTGGCTCAGCAGGAAGCCAGGGTCCTCACCTTGGAAACACCCTGAACAACAGGAGGGTGTGGAGAAGGTGTGATGCCATGCTGTTCACTGTTCAGGAGGGGGAGTAACCTGCTCATGATATAAGGGTTGGAAAGAGGCTTGCTCCTCCCCTCTTTTGCTGTTGTTGCTTTTGCTATCTTCTGCCACCTTGAACTGTTGCCCTTGTGCCGCACCACCCTGCCTTCAAGCCAGCTGATTAAGGACTGAAACCTCCATGAACTGCGAGCTAAATAAATCTTTTCCTCTTTAACTTTGGGTGCTCAGTATTTTGCCTCAGCAACGAAAGAAAAGTGACCAAGACAGTGCCTACCTGCTCTTTGCACACATCAGCTCATCTGTCCTTACAGAAGCTCCAGAGAAAGTTGTTCTGATTGCCTTCACAGAGTAAAGGTGATGCCCCAGAAGTCATTCATGTTGCGAAACTTCTACAGTGGAGACCTGGCCCAGTCTTTATGGGCCAAAATCTGGGCTTTTCAGAGGACCACCTTCAGCTTTCTTTAGGATCTGAATGAGGTACCTCCTCTGCTTTCCATGCCTAAGCCCATCAAATGCAGAGACAACAGCTGCTTTTCCATCTTGGAGAGAGGAGGGCTAGTGGGGCTGTCCAGCCTTTACAGCAAGGCCACCCATAGGACGCTTGGCAGCTGCTGGGGCCCAGAAGGCCTTGAAAACCTTCTTCTAGGGTCACAGTGTCTCATCCAGACAAAGGCTTTCCCCTATATCCTCTTCCACCAGCTGGCAATGGGGCAGATACACTTCAGACCCCAGAGTCTGAGAGGAAGAATTCAGTCACCACCAGGGTCATGTCCAATGCTAGGGCTCCTTACCAGGACCATAGTGTGGCTTTTCTATATAGTGGACATCTCTGAATTCATGGGCCTCTTCTTCCATAAAGTGTGTGTGTGTGTGTGTGTGTGTGTGTGTTAAGTGAACTGTGTGTCTAAGTTCTATTGTGTAGTTGCATTGGCATATTATTAATATAATTGATATGTAAGTATACACACATGTATTTGACCCACATGTTTTCTCAAGCTTTTAATAGAAGTCAACACATTTTTATGAGCCCCCCAAGTCACCATGGGTCCCAGGCATTGAACCTCCGCATGTGGCAGAGAGTCAGCCCCAGGCCTGTCACATGCACAGCTAAACTCTCTGAGAGCAATGTGGGTATCAGTGTCCTGAGCTTGCTGCTGGAGCTGCCTGAGGCTGCCACTGCTGCTACTTTGAGCATCCTGTCTGATGTGAGCATGGGAATCTGCCATGATTGCCCCACAGACATCCTGGATGGCCACCCTAAGCTACCCACCCTAGAACCAACATCACATTGGCTGGTCACCACAGGCCGGTCACCACAGGAATATCACTGTGCAATGGTCGCAAGAGGTAGTCATGATAAGACGATCTCCATAGCCTTGACCCTACAGGGCAGTAGGGTCCAATCATCATAGGTTGGCCCCACAGAATAGTTCCCCCAGGCTGGTCACTGTGGAATGGTCCCCATACTGCAGTCACCATGGGCTAGGGACCATATGATAATGCAGTTACCACAGGCTGCTCACAGTAGCCTGGCTACCATAAGGTAATCACCAGGGACTGGTCACCGTGGAATGGTTGGTCACCAAAAGTCAGGCACTTCTTCTGGTGCTAGCTCACTGGGCATCAGATCTTTTCCCAATTCTCATAAACCACCCCAGCTGGATGCTCATCCCAAATAACCATCAAGACTGCACTTGTCTAGGTCACCAGTGCTGCCTACATGTCAAGTCAACAATGATTCCTCAGCCTGCTCCTCCTCAGCAGCCCTGAACACAGTGCCTCCCTCCTCCTGTGCTTTCCAGAGTGTCAAATTGCACTGGCTACCCTCCTTCCTCCATGGCCGTTCTTCCTCAGACTTCCACCTTGGTTTGGTGACCTTGTCCCTGACTCCATGACACCGGCATGCACTGAGGCTGAGTCCTTGCTCATCTTCTTTGCTGACCCTTAGTGGCCTCAACCAAAATTATAATCCCCAGGCTCCTTCATACAGAATGACCCACCTAGATACCCACCTGCTTCTCTACCACATGCATCCCACGGAGGCGAGTTGTCTATTTTGATCACTAGTGAATCTCCCAGGCAAGCACGGTGGCCGCTTATGATAGGTACTCCATGAATATCTGCTGAATAAGCCCCTGAATGAATAAGCCCACATTCGTCCTGGCCCCCAAAGCTAGCTGGGACTGATAAGGTCTGAAAGCATATTTGCCTCCCTTAATGCCTGGTGGTACAGGAATCACAAAATTTAATCCAAACAAGACTGGTCTGGGATCCGCCCCTCACAGTCCTCTGGCTTGACCTTGGACAAACATCACTACCTCTCTGGAGATCTGTTTCCTCATCTCGACAATAAGAATGTCTACCTTGAGACTTGCAAAATAATCCTGCCTGAGCAAACAGCTAAAGCAGTGAGCATGCTGCCCTATGTGGAGTGAATACAGTATTCCTTTAACCCCTCATATGACTGAGGAATATTCCTCCTCACCATCAACAGCCTGTCCTCCCCACTGACCTTACCACAGCCAGTACTGATGCGCTCTGACAGAGCTCTACACATGCATGATGCCCTCAACACTGCAGGAGAGATTCTTCAGAAAGAGGAGCTAGGGTGACACCCTTCCTCATCTAAAAGCATATCAAATAAGACTACAAGAGTTGTTCAGCATCACATAGGAAAAGGAGAGAAAGCTGGATTTGAATGTGGGCTGACAGGTGTCAAATCCCACAGTCTCACTGGTCCAGCTTGATGCCTCAGTCTCCCTTCATTGCCCCTACCCATCACCAAATGCCATGCATGGATGGGCTACACCTGTTGAACACTCCAGCCTCTGCACACCTCCCCAGGTCAGGCCAGCTTCTCCCGCGTGGATCAGCCGCCTTCCCATCATCCCTTCATGTTGAAGCCTGCATCAGCCTCCAGAACACAAATCCTACTGTACTCCCCCTGCCTAACATTCTTCCTGGATTCTCACTGCTCTGGCACAGAGGTGGTAAACCTATGGCATGCATGCCACAGTGGGCTATTCGTATCATTGAAAGCTCTGACAGGGTCTGCTATGGGATTAGGAACAAAGTCTGTGTGTGGCTCACAAGGGCTTCTGCCATCAGAGCCCAGATGGAAGACATCTCCACCCTGTCTTGCACTGTGCTCCCTGCTTGCTGTTAGCTGTATATGCGTGTATGTCCCCTCTGGTACTGGGAAAATCAGATCTGCTTGATGTACCACTTCAGAGTCCAACCTCTGCCTAACAGCACTTGTAAGCATCTGCCTAAGAGACTGACCATTGTCTTTGCCTTTCAAGGATAGAGACCATATCAGACCAGGCCACTGTAATATAGGCAGGGCCCAGGACCCAGGACCATTGTACTGCTCATGTGCTTGTTATCTATATGAACGAATGAACACATAAATGTAGACACATGCATAGACATTTCTGTATTCCCAGTCTCCCAGTCACTCCCAGTGAAGCTCTTCTTAAGGCCTTTTCTATGTGACATGGACAAATTCCAACACCCATCCTCCCCCATACCACTTCCCCCTTACCTGTAGTCCCAGCTCCCTTCTTCTCAAAGGCCGCACACAGGCGCTCAAGCACCACGCTGTCCTGGGAGCCTTCTATCCGGACCTCCTCATCCAAAACCCAGAAAAGGCCCCTGGCATCCTCAGTACCTCCTCCAGCAGGTAAATGGACCTAGTGCAAGACCCAGGATACACTGAGGTGCCCTGATCCCATGAGGTGCCAGCTGTGGGCTTTCCTCCCACCAGCTGGAAATGAGTCAGAAGCCCAGCACTGGCCATCAGCTTAGATCCATGCTCCCGTTCACCCCAACTCCTCAGGGTTGTAGCCACGAAGTTATAACAACATCCCTTCTGCAAGAGCTCCGAATCCTACCTCTGTCTTTCTCTCCTGTGTGGCCTTGCACAATTACTTTATGACTCTGAGCCTCATTTCCTCTGATGAAAAATGGGGAGCAGAAATACCTTCCTCAAAGGGCTGTAGTAAGGGTTCAGCAAGGAGAAGTCTTCTGTAACGTGCGTCTTTCTAGGCACGCACCATGGGGGCTTGCCGGTTAGCTCAGTTGTTTATGCGCCTGCATAGGCAAACCCAGTCAGGCTTGCGGGACTGCGGTTCGATCCCCAGCTCCACATGCCACACCACACTCACCCTTAAGGCAGCCTGAGCTAGCCACAAAAAAATACAAATAAAAAAATAAAATCCTTCTCAACTTTTGGGGCCAGGAAGAATAAGCGCTTGTCTGACAAGCACAAGGTCCTGAGTTCAATCCCCAGTACTGCAAAAAGTAAATAAATAAATAAATAAATAAAACATGCACCGATAGCTGGTCTATTTGTGTATTGCCAAACATGAAAGAACCGATTCCCTCCTCATTTCTTTTTCTTAGATATTTTCGTATTTTTCCAAACTAAAATCTTGGAGAATGAATTTAAAAATAAAACCAGCACTCCAGAAATATTTTGGAAAAGAAAGTGAACTTGATTCAGTAGCATGGACATGGAGTTTTAAATCTATGCACGATCTTCAGTCACCACCCAAGGGACTCTGTGATTTTGATTATGGGAAACTGAGAGTTCCAGGGAGCTTCCAGAGCTTATCCAAAGATCCGCAAGGAATCAGCTCAAGCACAAAGGGCACTGAGTTGTTAGAGCGCAAATGGGATGTGAACAGTGCCCCGCCGGCCCAGTGTTCCCCGGAATGCAGGGCTGCCCACGTACGCAGCTTTCAGCACGAAGGCTGGGACAGTGCTATTCTCACAGGACAGGTGCTCACCGAGGCAGGGATGTCAGGCCACGCCCCTCAGAGCTCCAGAGAAGGGAAACATCCAGGGTCACACACAGAGTCCAGAAGCAGAAGAGACCGGGACCTGGATGCCAGGTAACCCAGGCTTATACTGTGCCCCTCTGTCTTAGGGCTGAAATGGACAGCTGGGCAAAGTAGCCACTTGAGATTACAGCCAGGTGGCCTGGGAATCTACACCATCCTTCCAAGCTAATAGTATTCAGTGGTCTCATTGAGCCTGCCCTTCCAAGGCCAGGAGCAGGTAAAGAGGTGGGCGGGGAGGAGACAAGCCAGAGAGCTGCCGACAAGAAGCACAAACGTGGCAGGCACAGGGGCTTGCACAGGAGGGGGTTTGGCAAGGACCCATGCAGCACACTGTGTGCCAGGAGAAGACTTGGAGGCCAACTCAGTGAGAGACAAAGTGAGAAGTCAGTGAGAGACAAACAATGAGAAGGGTGGCTTGCTGCATCCAGTGGCAAGGGAAGGCCTATTGTGGGACACGCCTACCTGCCACAGTCTGTGCCACCAACTATGTGAGCAGGATCTCAGGGACAGGCACTGCCCTACCGTCACTCGCATTTTGGAGATGAGAAAATGGAGCTCAGAGAGATGAAGCGCTGTGGCTGAGGTCGCCAAAAGTGGCCTCACCTCTGGCAGGTTCTATGGTCTAAGCACTTCCATGCCAAAGCGCAAAGGGCAAATAAAAAATAGAAGTAAAGGAAAAGGATCAAGCCAAGAGCAGGAGGTAGATTCTAGGGGTGAGAAGAGTAAGACGAAGACTCTGGCATTCCACAAAAAATAAAATCCATTTGTCCCCAAGGGTCACCCCTGCCCCAGCCTCCACTGCCCAGGGCTCCCTGTCTGCTGGGCCAGTGCCTTTATCTGAAGGTGCCTGGACTGCCCAGGCCAGAAGAGCCGGAGGACCCTGAGGTTCAGACCACAGCCCCCGGAGGGGTGCTTTCTAAGGCAGGGACTCAGACAGAAAGCTGAGCAATGATTCTCACCCCAAGTTCATTTCTATCCCAAATCAATCAATTCCAGACCCAGGGAGGGAGGAAGGGGTCCCGGGTGTGCATCTCTAACAAACCCTCTGGGATGCCAGGTGCAAGCAGTGTGAAGACTCTGGTAGCTTAAAGACCCACATATTCCAATGTCTTACTGAAAATGTCACATCTGGGAACCTTGGCCCCCTAGGTCCTTTGTTACCTGGGAGGGATTCTGATCCACAATCGCCACCGTAGTCCCTGGGGAGAACTCTGGGAGGTCGCAGGGCACAGGGATGCCTTCCTAAAAAATGTATCACAGGATGTAAAAGTTAGCTCCTTCCGTGAGCTGAGTCAGGCCAAAAACTTCTCAGGGAGAAAGTAAAATGAGAACTTCCATTATTACTGTGATGGTTAACCTTGATTGTCAATTTTATTGGCCTGAGAGACTCCTAGGAGATGCACAAAGAGCGCATGACCCTGGGGACCACAGCTCTTCCTGGGCCCTCTTCCCCATCACTCCACTTCCTGTCCACCATGAGGTGAACAGCTTTCCTGCACCATAAAGTTTCTAGCTTAGAGCCAGTCAGCTACAGACTGCTAATCTCTGAAAACATGAGCCAAGTAAACCTCTCCTCCTTTAAATTGCAAGTGTCAAGTATTTTGCCCCAACAAAGGGAAAACTGACTAATACAACTTTTTTTTTTCTTTTTTCTTTTTTTGCAGTACCAGGGATCAAACTCAGGACCTTGCATTTGCCAGGCAAGCACTTACTCTACCAAGCTATCTCCCCGGCCTCATCCAACGTTCCAACCTTTCCTTTAAAAATTATTTTTTTTAATTTGTAGTGAAATACATATAAACATTAATTTTGCCACTGTAATCATTTCTAAATTGATGATAAAAAGTCACTACCAGCCACCTCCACAGCTTTTTAAAAATGAAAATGTATTAATTGTGCATATTAATGAGGTTTACTGTGATATTTCAACACATGCATACAGCATGCACTGAACTTTTCATCTTTTGAAATCAAAACTCTGCCCATTAAATAACTCCTCCTTCCCCCACAATATCCAAATCCTGGTAATTATTTTACTTTTTGTCTCTGTGAACTTAACTGCACTAAGTATCTCACTTTTGGTGATGGCTGATATCACCCAAGCTTGTTCCCTGCCGTAGATGTCAGAAATGCCTGTTGGTGTATATGCAGCAACTGGGTTATTAGGTTTCCTGCTGATGGAGATGTGGATTACATCCACCTTTCAGCTGCTGAGAATAGTGTTGTTATGAACAGTGGCATGCAGATATCTCTTCAAGACCTCACTCTCAGTTCTTTGGGTACATATCCAGAAGTGGAATTGCTAGATCACCAGTAATTTTATTTTTGACTCTGAAGAACTGCCCGTCTGCTACATGTAGTGGCTGCACTGCTTTTCATTTTCAACTCTTGTGGGCAGGGCTTTCATCTATCCCATGTCTCCAACATTTGAGGGTGTGTGTGTGTGTGTGTGTGTTGTGACAGCAGCCATCCTAATGGATGTGGGGTGAGGTCTCACTGCAGCTCTTATTAGCATTTCCCTTGGGCTTAGCGGCATCAAGCATCTTTCTGTGCATTCAGTGACCATGTACACATATTCTTTGGAGAAATCTCTATGCACACCACTTGCCGCTCTGAGGTTGCTTTGTTTTCGTTATCTCCCGGCCTTTGCATGAGCAGAAACACTGTAGATGAACATTCCATACTGTCCTGATATGCCGGGCCTGTCACTTTTGTCTAAATATCTCCCCAAAATACCCCACGCCATCGTAAGTGGGGCTTTTCCAGAGGTGGCTGGGTCTAAAGTGTAAGATGCCAAGTCCGACCTATAGTGCAATGTTAGGCTCAAGGGCACTAGGCTTAAGGGAGTGAGTGCTGCCCACCCTAAGTAGCCTGGGTAAGATAAAAGGAGCAGAAAGACACTGTTCAGGTCCCTTACTTGATTGCTTTTGCTGTCCTCTGCTTGCCATGAACACGTTCTCCTCTGCAATCCCCCTCTCCCCAACCACGCTGCCTTGGAGTCAGTCAACTATGGACTGAAACCTCTACAGACTGAGATCAATAAGCTCCTCTCTCTTTAACTTTGGGTGTTGAGCATCTTGTCTCAGAGATGAGAGAAAAGCAACTAAGACACAGGGTCATCAGCAATCATAAAATTCACAATGGAACTCATTTTTCCATATAATTATTTCTTCCACATAATTAATGTGTGCCAATTCAAAAGGAAACTGACAAGTGAATACAAACTTTTCAAATGTTTGCAGAGCACCTAATAAATCCTAGGCTGAGTACCTAGTACTGGAAGAAACAAGAAGAAACAAAGATAATAACAGCTGCCATTAAATGTAACAAGAAATATCTGACAATGCTGGGCAGCGTAGATGTTCATCACAGTGTAGTTTGTATCTTGAACTTGGGAATCGCCCAGAGGTCAGAGGAAGAGCTCATAACTACTAAAATGCATGCTTAGTACGATTCGTAAATGGAGCAGGGAAATATAATTCAAGGCGAGGAGAAACACAGCAGACAAGATCGTGTGTACTAAGGACTGGAAATCCGTACAAAAGACACAGGAAAATGATAGGCGTGAAGTACTGAGAGCAGAAACAATGGTCGCCTTTGGGCAGTGGGGGCTGAAGGAAACTTTTTCTTTTCATTTATATGAGCTTTCTAGTTTTTAATAAAAATCCTGCATTATTTTCATCAAAATGAAACATTACAGGAAAACTGCTACTTGATATTGAATCTGAGCACTGACTAGGCATCTTCTATTCTATTTCATTAAATGCCCAAAACAACTACTTACAGGAATGTGGTAGAACTCTTTTCACAACAACTTGGCTGTCTGCGTCATATCCCTCTGCCAACGCTCTGTGCAGGCAGACACTGCAGCTTTTCTATTAGGAAGCGGTGCCCATTTCCTGCCTCCCTGAAGCAGGGCTGTGCCTTGGCCTTACTCCAACCAGTCAGAGTCTGCAGAAGTGACCCCGTGGCCACTCCGGATCAAGGCCTCAAGGTGCTCTGTACACTCCTGCTGATGGTTCTAGAACTCCCTTCGCACCATGAGACTCACTGGGGCTGGGTGAGGCATCAGGGAGCACAAACAGGCTCTAAGATCATGGCCAAAGGACCCCCAGATACATGTGACAGCCCAGCAGAGGTCACCAGAACAACCCTCCCAAAGTGGTCCTGACCACAAACTCAAGAGCTGACCTAGCCAAGACCAGAAGGGCTGTCCACACTGGCCACAGACGTGTGAACAACAGCAAAAAAAAAGCTTTTTAAAGCCACCATATGTGAGGGAGCTTTGCAGCCTTGTTATGGAAAACGGTAACTGATACAGAAGTATTACTATTTCTATTTTCCATGCAGAGAAATTAATGGTCAGGGAAATCAACGGTGACTCTCCAAAGGCCACACAAGCCAGTAAGTAATAGGTAAGATCAAATGCCATTAACATTTGCTAGGATTTAGCCATGTCAGTGATTTCATTTTGATGGCTACATGGGTTTCAATCAGAGAAATAACTATCATCTCAATATCCACTATCCTGTGGCTGAATGATAATACAGGCATTTCTAATATTTTTCCATTAACACATATTAGAGTAAAAGTGATCGCCTTCAAAAAACGGAGGCAACATGGGTTGGGGATCTAGGGACCTACCAATGTCCTTGTTGTCATCTGGCTGATGGGTGCATGCATATGTTCATTTGGTTAGATTCACTGAGCTGCACATTGACCATATATACACTTCACGTGGTTACTGCTTGACTGTGTCCACTCCAAAGTACAGGTGTGGAACGGGCATAGCCGACAAGGCCTTGTGACGACATTGAAAGACGCAGCCTTCCCACGGAGATTAGGCCAGGCAGTGCCCTGAGCATTCATTCGGCTCTCTGGCCTTCCACTTTCCAGGACAGACACTCTCTTCTAGGGGCGGCCCTGAGGTGCTGTTCTCGAAACGGGAAGCAGCCTCCCCAGACAGCACACACGCTGCCACCCTGACCTTGGCCTTTCAAGCCTCCAGAAGTGAAGAGATACATTTCTGTTCTTTATACACTAGCTAGTCTCAGGTATTTTAGTAAAAGCAGCACAAATCAGGTTAGGACATGTGTAAATGTTTGCACAATTTTTTTACATGAGAGAAGGGTGGAATAAAGCGCATTCGTACACACACCTAAGCGTGTTCCTGTCTCACATGCATGTGCATTCTATAAAGGGCCCAAGAAGGGGGCTGCTGGATCACAGGACGCATGCATCTCCAACCACTGAGAACTGCCACCTTGTGCTCCACATGGGACTGCAGGTTGCAGTCTGCACCCAACCACAGGGCCTTCTGCACTAGAGAGGACACAGTGATTCTGAGCCTGGGCTTGGAGGGAGACTAGGGATGGGTCATCCCAAAAAGCAGACAGCATGATAACAGGGTTGGGGAAGCCCTAGGCCCTAGGGATCCCAGACTGCAGAAGGCAGTGGGTAGACAGCAGGCTGCAATCAGAAATGGAGCAGCAGAGGCCAGGAAAGCCACAGGTGAAATAGGGCTGCCTTGCGGTGAACTGCACAGGGCACACTGCGGGCTGCTGAGGGCGGGCTCACCATCTCTGCCTCCAAGCCCTGGGGAAGGCCCAGCTCCAGCCCACCCTTACCTCATGGTATCGCTCCAGCACTGAGACGAATGTCCGCTGATAGAAAAGCAGCTGGAGGCGCTCGTGAAGGTAATTATGGCACAGCTCCTCAAAGGTGGCCGCTCGGTCCTTGCCCTGATGCCGTGGGTTCTGAAAGCCTGGAGAATCCACAACCATGATGGAGGCCATGGAGAGGTGGTGGGAGGCGAAGGATCTGGGGAAAGGAAAGAGAGGCCCTGATACAACATGGGACCTGAGAGCCCCCTGGATCACGGAGCCCTTTCCCCACAGCAGCGCTGGGTTTGGAGATCCAGCAGATCTGACTTCAAAACCAAGTTCACTTCTTCAAAACCAAGCTGTATGACCTTGGGCAAGCTACACCACCTCTCTGAGCATGGGTTTCCCCAACTGGTAAACAAGGATGGGAGTGAGCAGGCTGATCGCATAGACTGCAGCAGGTATCAAAGGAGTTAAAGGTATAGAAAGGGACTCTCGTGGCAGGAGCACATGGGAAGCTTTCGGAAAATGTGACTTCTCTAGCAGGCCCAAAGGAATGGAGAAATTATTGGCCAGTAGCAACCTGGAAAACTGGCTCCAAAGCTACAGCTAGGGTTTCCTTTGCTTTCTCCAGCAACCTACGGATATGGGAAAATGATTTTGTGCAGGGTATCCATTTATTAGGTCTTTCAAGCTCTCGTTTCCCAGAATCCTCCCACTGAATGTGTCTGGAATCTGTCTAGGTGGATAGGCCAGGGTCTACTCCCATGAAAGTGTGCAAGTTTGTAAACCTGGATGTCAGCCACCTGTGGGCTGCGCCTCTCTCCTTCTCTGCAGTCAGCTCTGTGTCTCTGGAGACTCCCCTATCTCTCTGAGCCTCAGCCATGAAAGGGTTAATGATGACTAGGTGCCTCTTGGCAGAAGCCTTCACTGTCAGCACTCTTGGAGACCAAGACAGGAAGACTGCAAGTTCATGGCCTGCTCGAGCACGGGCAACTTAGTGATTCAGTGATCCCGTCTCAAATAAAAATTTACAAATGTTTAGAGATGTAGGTCAGTGAGGAGGCTCTGGTTTCAACCCTCTTACTAAAAAAAAAAAAAAATCATTAAGGATGGAAACCAGCTATGTGGGCTCCAGGGAGGGCACCGGATAACTCATCTACCACTGCAACTGGAAAGTCCACCACGGCATCAGTGCTCAGGAGATTCCATTTGCGTTTTCATCAAGAGCACGGCCAGCTCACCGCTTTGGGGCAGCCTCGGCATGAACCTCGGTCCTCTGCTCTCCTCGTAGTGTGCAAAGATGGAGGTGGCTCCACTCCTTGAGGGCAGATAGATGCCTACTGGAGGCTCCAACGAGAGCTTGCGATTGCCGAGCACATTTCACAGATGCGGCCCCTGAGAATCCGGGCTATGGAGCGGTTACCCTGCAGGCTAAGGGGACCCCAGCACCTGAACTCACCGTCCCCCTCCGCACCCCTCCCAGCTCACCGATCCCCTCCACTTCCGGATAGTGGACCTGCAGTCTCTGGTGGCAGTGACTCTGCCAGCAGCCAACAGAGGGGCTCATGCCAGGCCCGCACCAATTCGGAGAGCCTGGCTGTCCATGACTGTGCTCCTCATCCCCGTCCTTTCACAGGATTCCAGAAGCCTAACTGTGCTCCTGCTGCCCCCAAGGGGGCGGGAAAGCCCCTGTCCATGTTCTCCAGTAGCCCCACTGGAACCACTTAACGCATTTCCAAAGACAAGCTCCGAAGATGCAAGATGAGGCCCCAGGTACCCACAGCCCAAAGAGGCACCCTGTAGACACAGTCACCCCCAAATTACATGCTGGTTGCTCTCTGTTCCCAGCAAGAAAAATAAGACAAATAAACGATATGAATGACTGGGGGGACTGTTCGGGGAGACTACAGGCCTGAGGCCAGGGTGCAGCCCCCACCTCCTCACATCCATTCTGATGTGAGACTACAGAATTTAAGGCAAATTAAACCATCAGAGTTCTTTTTTCTCAATCTTTAGTAGGCACCTAAAAGGCATCAGGTTTTATTACTACTACTTTTATACTATCACTGTTACTCACTTTGATGCATGATTTCTTTTTTTTTTTTTTTCAATCCTCGCCTCTAACTTGGGGAATACAGCTATTTTGCAGGTGTGTAAAGGAGGTCCCAGAGGTGAAAGGATGTGCTCAGGTGGCACAGCCAGCGGGTGGACAACTACAGTGGACTTAAACCCAGCACTGCCCACTGAAAATCCTCTTGCTTATTCCAAAAATACCACTCTGTGGTTTGTCTTTCACCTTGAGTAACTATTTTGAAGACAGTGTATCTACTATTGTTTATTTTTTCTTTCTTAGTATTTTTTTTACTTTTTAAAGAATATACAATAGTAATAAAAAACAGCAACAGAAAGAATAGAAAATTTGCTATACAAACTAATAGTAATTCAACAGTGGTTGCTGTATTGCATGATGTCTTCAAATTTCACTATTGTTATTCTCTTATTTTGTTATGAAATTTTGTGGAGGATTTTCACAAAATAAATTTTTTAAAAAAAACAGTTCTCCTTGGTAAGAGGAAAAATACCACTGCAAAACTGCTCCATGGCAGATTATGAGACAGAAGAATGAATGCCTACAGCTGACAAATTGCAAAATATATTTAAATATGGTTCTAAAATTGTATTTAAATATGATTTACATAGGAAACGTGCAAAAAAAAAAA
>NDGM011255661.1:5408-24061 GCA_002564305.1 Octomys mimax | reverse complement strand
AAAAAAAAAAAAAAAGAAGGTAAGAAAAGGTTGGCCAAAGAGCTCAGAGGATTAAAGAACCTGCAAGCAAGTGCAGGGGCCAGGGATTGGATCCCCATCGTTGCAGTGTGGGCCTCACCCCAGGGGCATGGTGAGATAGTGATTGAGACTGGTCTTGGTAGCTTGTGCCTGTAATCCCAGTTCTTGAGAGGCTGCAAACAGGTGAATCACTACGAGTCCAATGTAGTAGTGAGACCCTGAACACCCTAAAGAAGAAGAAGAAGAAGAAGAAGAAGAAGAAGAAGAAGANGAAGAAGAAGAA
Organism: Octomys mimax; assembly: GCA_002564305.1. Classification (NCBI taxonomy): domain Eukaryota; kingdom Metazoa; phylum Chordata; class Mammalia; order Rodentia; family Octodontidae; genus Octomys; species Octomys mimax. Next base: position 23,760 of record NDGM011255661.1, on the reverse strand, counting down.
GAAGAAGAAGAAGAGGAATTTCCAGAAAGTTATATATTTTATTATTATTCCATTCCATTCAGATAGTTACAGTTCTGGATCCACTGTTAACCTCTTGCGTAATTCTGAGGAAGCTCAATAGAGCTATAATATCAACTGTTTTAGTTGTGAAATGACAATTGAATTAATAGCTTGACTAAAAAACTATTATGGGAATAAATGAAGTCACTGGACTCCACATATATTTAGAACATAAAAGCTAGAGACTGCTACAGGAGCAAAATCTAGAGCCTTGATTATTAATACCCAAGTACAATAACAGAAATGTGTACTTTTCGCTTATTTGCACATAGGTAATCACTAGTTATAACATCATTCTGGGTTCTTTTATTAAATTTGGAGTGTTAACTACCAAAGCTTTTGAAACAATAATTTCAAATTAATTTTAAAAATTTGGAAAAAATAGGTTAGTAATTCCTGAAATAACTGACTTTGGTCAACATACTGTAATTTTTCACTTATTTTTAGAACAGGATGTTAATGAGTCATGTCATGTACTTCATTAAAAGTGGTTCAGAATGGCACTGAGCTGTGGAATAAGTGGGCACATTACATGTATTTGCAAGATAGTTCTTTTACCTTATTAAATACATGATAAATTTTTAAATGGTGAAAGTAAGCACTAAGATTTATACTATACTATAGAAAACCAAGCATACTATCCAAGTGCTTACTTTCTTCTAAAATAAAAGTCACTTGAAGTTTTACTGAAGGACATTCAAGGTCCTATTTAACATTGCAACACTAATTTATATTAATTATTCATGTAACATTCAGTTTATGCAATACAGTTTATTTCTATTCTACTTGACTTGGCAGTACTTTCTTTTTTATCAGTACTTGTCTATTTTCATAGTTCCCATTTTATTTGATGTAAATTCTTTACTCTAAAATTAAATGTAAACATAAGGTGATTTCGTGATTCATATTAGGGAACACTTTCAGATGATCAGGAGCCAAGACAGCATATAGTAAGAATTTAAGATAATATAACCCAATGTCTAGGACTATATTTTCTTAATAAGTTTTTCCTCAAGACATCAAAGAGGTAGTTTTATTATATTTTGTTGTTGTTTTACAGAAAGATGAGGTAAAATTGAAAGCTCAATATATTCAACTATATTTGTGAACCTGTAGTAAGATCACCTTGTGATTTTTGTCCATTTAAGATGGAGATGACATAGCCAAATGCATTTTGGGGGGATAGGGATAGAGCTCTTAGGATAGGTGAATGCATATGTCTATACTGTTCTTGAATTTAGTTTTTCATACCATAGTTTTTTTATTGGCACTGGAGAGGCAGTGTATTCTAAGCTGTTATAAACATTTTTAGCACTTTTCTGTCATTTTGTTTCAGTTTGGTTAAAAGACCAAAGTGCACATCTCTTTTATATATACCTATTCTCTCTTAGTATTTTTAAATATATCCCACATGAGCTTTCTCTCTCTTTTCATTTTAGGAAATATTTCTTGAATTAGTTCTTTCTTCTTCATCTCAATCATAATAAACAGGATTCAAATATTTACTGCTTATAACATGTGTTATTATTAGAGAATCATAAGCTGCTCTTTGTCTCTGCTTGTTTCCTTACGACTTTTTTCATTTTTCTAGAAACAAGCTGGAGCATGAAATTTCTAAATTATCTTTATACTATCATCTATGACCTGGTATACAAATAATTATCAATGGTCCATTATATAAAATATTAAAAATAAGGCCAACTGGGGTTGTTTTTCAAGAATACAATACTTTTATGGATAATAGTGATTAAAAATAGATAAGCAAAATATAAAATGTCACTAAAATCGACATGTTTCATATAATCTTAATAATGATATTACTTAGGACTAGAAGATTGTGATTGGAGCTAAATAAAAAGAGAGAATGCACCACTAAGGACAGCAGCCCGACCCCTGAGACAAGTGGCACACAGACACCTTGAAACAGGCATGTTTAGTCCAGCAAAACTGAGTATGTTCCTTCTCTGAGGAAATCTTTTGAGCAGGTATGTCCCTATTACCAGTCAGTATTTGGTGATAATCTTCTTCATAGGGAAATATAAGCTTAGCAAAGAGACCGATCCAGAGATGCTTCATACAATAAACAATAGTTACTACCATCCACGTTGCATGTGTTCAAGAAACTACTTAAAAAATAAAATACACTGAATTGTCAATAATAGTCGACTTACTCTTCCTGACCTAATTTTCTTCCCTGAGAAATAGTCTATTTGAACCCTAGTTGTCATTATTTTATTTCTTTCTGGATGTTTATTGGGTGTCTAAAAGTTGTTTGATAAATCAATAATGTGATTTTCAAAAAATGAGTTATCTTATATTGACTAGTACATCTTTAACTTTTCTTCATAAAGATTGAGATAGTTGAAGTGATATCAAGTATCTATTGCTCTTTTTAAGAAATGTATTTTTCTTTTCCTGCCTAAGGCCTGTTTGTACCTGCTAGGTACTCAAAACAATAAAATTTCTCACACTCAATAAGAAACAAAAAGACAGAATGCTCACAATTGCATATTGATGATTCTATTTGAAAATAGAAACCATCACGTATTTTCTATTTAAAGATTTATTATTTTAAAGCGCAGAGGGAGGGATTGATGCAATACTCTTTCTAAATTTTAAATTAAGAGCATAGCACAAGTAATACAAAATATATCAAACAATCATGAAAACAACTACCAGTGAAGATTATTTATACTGAAATCTCAAGGAGAAACTGTCTTTCATCTTGAATTTGAAGGCATAACAGCTCATGATTGCTTGTGGTTATTCTGTAGGGGGCAGCAAAATCCAAACAAAATAAATATTGGCGGACTCTTGACAGAAACCATTTAGCAGCTGGTTTGTACTATGAGCAAGGGGCTGAAGAATACCTGAATTACTGCAAAATTATCATCATGGCTAATTAAAATTCTTTACGTTAGCAACAGGGGTTGCTTGTATTCCCTTTTATCTAATCTCTTCTTTTATATACATAACTACTGAAGCAGAACAAAACCAGTGAGATAAAATTAACACACAAATTGTTTTTCCTCCCTTTGGGCAGGGAAAATCCTGTTTACAAGGAAAATGATATTATACATAAATATTTATGAAAAACAACAAAGTGAAATTCATTGAGTTTTTTGTGTAAACTAGCAAAGAAATGACACGAGGTAGAATATTTGATACTTTTATTAACAGTTCCACAGCATCTGAAAATAAAAGCCTACTGAGAAAATAGAATCATTTGCTATCAATAATTAATGTTAGGTTGTGCCAACTGAGAGAAACTGAAGACTTTAGTTAATTAATATGTGAAACCATTAAAGTTCCCTGTTAACCAGGTATGTTTCTTTTCTTTGTATTTTTTGGTCTATTGGGAAAAGATTTCTCCATTTTCTTCAAACTCCAAAAGTTTTGTTAAGAAGAAATTAAGAAAGCAAAAGCATACATTATGTTCATTAGGATTCTATGGGGGAAATTTAATCTAGTCTGAGGTATAGTGGAATGCCTTTAAGGAAAGGGCACATTTTTCATTTAATGAGACATCCACATCAACCTACAGAGTCATGTGATTCCAAACAAGCAGAATTCATTATCTTTCAGAGTTAAATTTCCAAGCTTCTGTTAAAAAAAAAAAAAAAAAAAAGAAAGAAAGAAAGAAAACTTTACCTAAAATGCTCCTGGGTTGTTTCCTTACCTCATGTAGTTTGGCATTTCATTCCCATTGTAGAGTTTTCACTAAGCATTATTAAACAAAGCTGCAGGTGTAAGTGTCACACATTAATCATGACATTTCTTAAGGTCATAATAATATATGTAAGTGGTAAGTGAAAGAAAGAATAATTAGTTAAAAATGAAATATGTATTTTTAAACCGTTAATATTGAAAAAAAAAAAAAAAAACAAAGGCATGAACAGAGACATGATGGCACATAGTTGTATTTCCAGTCACTCAAGAGTCTGGGAAATAGGGGGAGCTTGTCGCTAGCACAGTGTAAGCGCGTACCTGGGCAAACCAAGTCAGGCTTGCGGGACGATGGCTCAGGAGGCTGGGAAGAAGATCATTTCAGTTTAAGAGTTTGAGGACACCCTAAAAAACTGCTGGACCCTTTCTCAACACACACACACACACACACAATGAGTCATCAAATGATGAAAATTTTATCTTTTTCCACAAGAAATGGTTGAAAAATTTTCTCTGAGCTCTATCATCAAATTAATCCAAACTTTTTACTTTCCTTCTTTAATTGTACAAGAAAATGAAAAGTGAAAAATGAAAACTATAGGGGCCGGTGAGATAGCTCAGTGGTCTAAAGTGCCTGCTTAGGCAAGCTTAGGCAAAAGCGCAGGGACCACGGTTTGATTTCCGGCACCACATGCCACACTAGCCCCAGCCCCCAGGGTGGGCTGAGCTGGCCACAAATAAAATAAAAAAATAAAATATAAAAAAAATGAAAACTATAAAAAGTGGATTCACATTGACTAACTTTGATATTATTTAAGAAAGTAGATCAAATTTTAATTCTCATTCTATTAGTAGCGACTTGTCAATATGATTTATTAATATTATTAATAACCTTTTAATATGACAGAAATATGGCAAAGTATAGAAAATACAACTGAAGTTTTTCTTTATTTGAAAAATATTGTGCTTTATTTCTTAAAATTACATTTCAATAAAGAAAATTCCTCATCATTAGTGAAAGTCTTTAGGTCAAGATTTAGTTATAATAAAAGGATCTGAAAATAAGAGAATATTTTAAAAGAGAAGAGGAAATAGTGCAATCAGAAAAAGATTTTTAAGAAAATTGAATTGATGTTGAAAGTGTTTACAGTCTTTCTATTTCTAAAGTTACCCATATTTTATTGCAAATCACTTCTATGATTGAATGAAATGTCTAATTCATGAATTTATGAAACATGTTGTCTTTGTAGTACGGGGGTTTACAGTCAGACGCTGCCTGCTAGTAAGGGGAATGTTTCATTGGATTCTTGCCGGGACATATTAGAAAAAACATAAAAAAAATATATCATGAGGACAATAAAGTCATTTTAGAAATCATTTCCAGAGAGCTTAATACCAGATGTCCTGTACCATCCAAGCTCTCTGGCTACTAATAGGGCAGACTGTGTCCACCCAAGTGATTGTGTTGAATAACCAGTAGTCAGGTATTTGCCTTCGATCAAGGCGCACTACATATAATAGCAACATACAGAGCCCCACTCCGTTTGTTTTGGAAATCACTTATGGAGGGGGTTTTCTTTACTTCACCCAAACTTTGGCTGTAATCATTATCTTCACTCTTCTATTTAACAATAAAGAGCTAAAAAGGACAGTAGTATCTATCTGATAATTTATTTAAAGCTTTCAGCACCCTGACCTTCAATTGTTAATACTATATGTGATCAAAATATACAGTGACATTTAATTTTTTACAGAATATTCATTACTGCAAAAGAGGTATTAAAAGCAACCTCCTCAAAAGACTATCAGTTGCTTAAAACACTGTCGCTCCATCCTTCTCACCACTCTCTGAATCAGTTTTGGAAATCCTCTTTCATGAGTGTCTTTACTTGTGCTGTCCTTGCTGCCTTGATTTGCTCAAATGATTCAAAATAACTATTCAAGGTTTTAGAATGCGCTCTCAGCACCATTCACTATACTTTTTATCACATTTTTTATTTTATTCTACTTTTTAATGTATTTTAGTACAGGGTCTCACTATGTAGATTGGACTCACAGTGATCCTTCTGTTTTCAGCCTCCCAAGTACTGGGATTACAGGTGTGCACCACCATGCCCAGTCTCAATCACTGTCTCAGTGTGCCCCTGGGGTGGGGGATGGGGATGGACAGGGCACTCCAAACCCCGGTCCCTGTGACTGCTTAAGCAGAAGCTTTAATTCGCTGAGCTATCTGACCAGCCCTTGATCACATCTTTTAAAGATAAGCATAAAAGAGGTCTTGCTCCAGGCATTGACAAAAAGGGTGGTGCGAGTACATTCACAATGAGAGGAAGAATTTTGACAGTCAGTGAGTGTTTTACTTTAGAAATTTTCACTATATATTCACCACTCATATTCTGAAAATGATTATTTTTACACTTTCTATTTTTACTTTAATTTATACAATCTTCTGAAATAACTACTACACTAACACTTTATAATTCTGAGTTGAAAGAATCTTATTTCTTCCTATGTTAACATTCTCTTCAATCTAGTTATTTAGGATAATGGGAAGGTGGTTATACGTGTCCACATCAAAACTCTAGGGTCAATTTCTTTTTCTTTATGGTCATTTTTTATGAAAATAAATTAATTAGAAGCTTTATAATTTCACATGATGATCTTATAATCTTTATTTTTAACTATCTCTATTACAAATATTGACTCTTGAACTGTCATATTTCAACAGCCTTTCCTCTCCTGCAGGTGATTCTATGCATCACAATAGTTTCAGAAGATAAAATTTGATAGGGGGTCACTCGGTGATCACAGGAAGAAGGCACTGGAGTTTGATAAGTCAGACAGTTGCTGCTTTTTCAATTTTCATAACTTTTTTTCATTGTTTGATAATTTAAATTAATTTACTCTCTGGTTCCCAGAGATTCGTGAAACTCCCATTTGAATTAGATATTGGCAAAATCATTATATCTGTCAAGAATTTGAATGTCTTCTGTTTCAGTATGAAGTTTTACTTGTCATTTTAAAACATAGTGAAGCCAGTTTTTCTTAAATGGAAAGAAAAATATGAAAAAAACTTCTTGAGTCTCACATTTTTAATATTAGATTAATAAATGTCACTCAGTAATCTCAGAGCATGTCTCCCCTTTCAATGACATGCCACCTATAAATAAAATTAGATTTGTGTTGCTGAACTACATGACTACTCCTGTAAATAACTATCACAGAAAGGCTCTACCCTGAGGAGAAGAATGAGGAGATATTTTCGGTTAAACAATTTTCTAACAGCAATGGAAAGTTTTATAAATTAAAAAAAAAAAACATAGAGTAATTTATGGGAAAATATAACATCCTTTTACAAGTTTCCTTTGTTAAGATCTGAAATACGACAGAAAATACAAAATTCTACTGAAAGATGTAGAAATCCCACTCAAGTCTTTTAACTTCTATTCTTATTCCCTAGATTACTTTTCTTTATATTCCTTTTTTTTTTTATTTGTTTGTTTTTTGTGGTACCTGGGATTAAACTCAGGACTCTGTGCTTGCCTGGTAGGTGCTTGTTCTATCGAGCTATCTTCCCTGCTCTTTTCTTTATGCTTAGTAAAATAAAAATAGATGAATTCTCAACTTCAGCTGTATTAAATCTTGTTCCTGGGTTGCAATGTTGTGTTGCCTACTTAGTAGAAAGTATGATTTTGAGATCATAACGTTGAAGCATTGTGTTCTGATCTCAGGTATAATTCAAGGTTTTCACTCATTTTATTAGCTTTTTCATTTTTGTTCCCTTCTGTGCTAAACACTACTGATTGATTGCTTAATCAATTGATTGATTGATTGATTTTGGCAGAACCTGTGATAAAGACATGTGTAAGTGTACGGTAACAAATAAGACATTTTCTGTGTCAGGAGTAATGAAATTCATAAAGGGATGACTGCTGTCATTGAACATGCAATAAGTAGAATTCTGACATATGATGAAGAGCAGAGAGTATGCACAAGAATAGCATGTATAATACTAGAGAGAGATACACAATATTTCAAAAATGGCCCTCAAATTATCATGATGAAAGCAGGAGATAGAATAAAAGCTGCTATGGTTTAAAAATTTTTGTGAAACATTGGAAGAATAAATTCACCCACAGAATTTAATCTTCTTGAAGGTGAAATATGTTGATTTTGTATAGCAAATATTGCTTAATCAAGCAACCCCACTTGAACTCCTGGATCACATTTATTTCAAGCCTTCCAGCAAATATTAATTCATAAGGATTGTTTAACACAGGTAAATTCAGTTATCAATAAACTCAGTTAGCTTAATAGAATAATTAAAGATTAAAACACAATTCCAGCCTTTTATAGGGACTACAAGCACTCTAACATTCTCATAAATGATTATCACATTAATTTAATACAACAAGAATTATTTATCCTTAGGGTTTCTGAGTTAATGGAAGAAAATTAAGATTACAAAATCAATTAAAATTTTAGAATTGAAATGAAGTTTTGCCTCATTGTGAAAATAAATATTTACTATTTTTAAAATAAGAATCAATACACTTTAATTTTTTTCATAGAGCTTCATATTAGTTATGGCCTTTCAACTTATAAGATATATTTATGTATCTGCCTTACTCATAAATTTCTATATATAATAATTTGTGATAGATCACAAATGAAGAAAAAAATCAAGTTATTTACAAAGAAACTGAAATGTTGAAACATCTTTTCTTAGAAGCAGGATGTGCTTCAAATTAATAAAGTGAGATTAAGACAAACCAATTATTGCACAATACTGGAACAATCTCAAAGTAAAGTCTTGGCTATTGCTAGCTGAGAAAGACATCTTCAGAATCTGTGTGTATGACCTTGTTTGGGAGGTCTTGAGGTTTATCAATTTAAATTGAAGTTTTACATTATTAAAATATAGTTTAAACAAATCCATGTAGAAACATTTCAGTATTTTCCCCAAATAATAAAATTCCAACATGAATTTCCCATGACTATTTTCTTAGTATTAGGAAGAAGGAAAGAACAGAGAGAGAGAGATCAACTTGGATTTTTCCTGAGACAATAGTTCTTATTCAGTTTTACTAGTCAAAGTTAATATTATGTAGTACAATCAAGTTTATAAGCATTTTAAGATGTTTTGGAAACATATTTTTGATTGATTTTCATAATTTAAGATACATAAAACATAAACAATGCCATTTAATTATATGGATCAATAAAAAAGAGATTAGTGTAGAAAAAAGTAAAAAGTGAGAGTCTGTAATCTATGTTCTTTATTACCAACAAGAGCATATTGAACAAGATTAACATCATAATAACAAGGTGTACATATGCACACACATACAACATATATACCAACACACGTTCATGAGTGTGCACACACACAGACACACACACACACACACACGCACAACTATATTGTAGAATGACGCTCTGAATGACAGTCTTACAAAATAAGGAAATATTTGTCAGTACATAAGACTTAAACATAGACTAAGTGGTAGCTCTTACAAAGAAGAGATGCTAAATGAAGCAAAAATTCCACATGTGATAGCTACCTTGATTTGTGGCAATAACAGCTGATATAAATCAAAAATTACTCAGATATCTATTTTGGTGAATGAAAGATATGAATCTCTTCTGTAAGAATCTAAACTAAAGGAACACAACCATTACCACAGTATTTGTTGTCACTGATTAGCACACGTGTAATGCAATATTCAACTCGGCTGTTTAGATAATTCAGATTGTGGCAATAAATCAAGATTTAAAAAGTAAGTTCAGTTATTTACCTGCCAGCTAATATACTTCCTCAGTATATGAGGGCTTAAAAACTTAGGAAAAGAATGCTCATAGCTATGGTGAAGTTTTTCAAAAAGATTCAAGACAAAAAGTTAGAAGAATATTTAGAAAATCTGGCTTAAAGGCAATATTCATTATACTGCACTATAGATATCAATGTAGATAGTAAGAGCTTGTGCCAATACTTGATGAGTGGAATCAAATACTTCAAATGGATGTTGAGAAACCTGAACACGTAGCAGCAGGATACACAAAATGTACATGAAATAGTCTAGTTTTAAAATAAATGACCTTTTCTAGTTTATATTTATCTGCTCAAAGTTACAAATACTTACAGAGAAGCATCTTTTATGCTTCTAACACTACAGATAACATGAGATTCATGCAGAAAGCCAAACTTTGGAAGGAAGGAGCAAAGAAGGAAAGAAGGGAGTTTGGAAGAAATGGGCAGGGAGGAAGAAATTTTCACTAACCTTGGAATTCTCATATTCTAGTAAACTTCCATAACCTGTGGATGTTTGCATAGCTGTTTAAAAAAAATAAACCAGATAACCCAGAGCGTAAATTAATAATTATTTTTGTTGGTATTTCTTTCGAGTAGTTAAAGGAAAAGGACCTGTCTCTATATTTAATAATCCTAGTCATATTCTGAACTTGTTTTCTCAATGTAATCTTTAGTAATTAATTTCACAAATTAAGGTGCATGTCAATAATGATGCTTGGCAAATGAAAATTCTGCTAAAACTTTCTATGAAGCTCAACTGGATTTCTCTCTATTTTAATTAGTTTTAGTGTTTATACAATAACCATCTGAAGTTTTTCAGCGTTAATATTTCTCTATTAAATATTAAGCACAACATAAATGGCAATTATTGTCTTACATATTATAAATACCAAGAGCTCCCAAGTGAAAGATGTTCAAATAACATTAAATAACGGATGGAAGACCGAACTAGTTGAAGAACTATTCTGGAAAATATGAATTGGTCAAGACGTTTATTTGATTCCAGGACCCGGTTTCCTGGAATTACGAGTCCTGTGTCCTGTTAATATGCAGGTCCACATATGAGCTCTTCATCTTAGGTACATAATACTGAATGCCAAGCATTTAAAGAAGAGTTTTAATTTGCAACAATTTACAGGCGATGTAGTCCATGTCTGGCTGGCAGCGTGGCAGAAATATGTCAGAAATGTGTGTGATGGAGCAAACCCACAGGCACGTGACTTGTGACAAGAGAGCAGGGGTCAGTGCTAAGACCAGAAGGGGGCAGTATGTACAGATATAGCATGCTCTCTTGATCCCTCCAGCATGTACGGAAGTGAGTCCAAGCACTCTCCATGCAAACTTCAAAGCTACTCTGACATCCACCCTTTAAAGTTTAATGTAATCCCTTATTTTAGTTGAATATAATCACTTATTTTCTTGAACTTTTAAATGTATTCTTATATTTATTCTATAATACATATTTTAAACAGGATACCTGGGCAATCAGAATACATGATGAACATTTGCATTAAAAATTGTTACAGTAAAAGACACATTGCCTTCAATACCGTTCAATTTTTTTTTCTTTTTGCCTTGTAGGCCCTCATACCACTCTTCTGGAGACATTCTGACACAGTTTCAGAAGTCCTCTTCCATGTCTACATATAGATGAAAATAAAAAGTGAGTACTTGAATTCTAATCCCAGTGTTATCATTAGTAATAGTTCTTTGCTGTATAATCTAGTATAATTTGACCTGCTCAAGAGAACTGCAAAAGCACATAATTATAACTGTATTTTGTATATTCTCAACATAAGCTACTTTTTCCATTTAAGCTAATTTTCTATTCAAAATAATTAAAATGTTCCAATATAATCTATTGCTAATACGAGCCTGAGGAAGCTGGTCATTATTAAGCCAAGCCATTTTGAATATGTTAACGTGCTCTGTTTCCTGAGAAGGACACACAATTCCACTGGCTAAGTCATAATCTCAATCAAGAAAAATACCATACATACCTATGCTTCCATGAAAAACTTATTACAGCTTTTTATAATCAAACTTATGAGTGATACGCATCCCTGGAGAAAACTAATCCAGGGTAAGTTAATGCTGACTTTAACTCAAAATGACTAGGGAAAGACAGCGATATATTATATTGCTTGGCAACACGTGACTGGTGAGCTGTCATTGTATTAGCAGAGAAGTGCGGTGACAGGTGTATTGGAGCTGTGTGAAATATCAAATATACCCAAGACATTATGCAATAATAAAGCAGTAAAAGATCTTTTTTCTGAATGTAATATTCACTTCTGCCTAAAAAAAATACACATGTGGATTTCAGTATACTGACAATGACATGACAGGAGTCGGATGAATTTGTGCTGAGACAGCCTCTGGCTCAACTCTAAATTTAGTCATCTGTGGATGCAAGATTCTGCTGATGAAGCCCTCAACTTATTTTGCATTGCAATCTAAGTACTATCTTAACACAACTTTTAAAAGATTTAAAAACAGATTCCCCAACATAGAATTATTCCTCTTCACACCAACTAATCAATGTTGAAGTATGATTGAATTTCATTCTAAATTATTGTATCTGATTCTAAAACAAAAATATACATACACACTTTCATTTTAGCGATATACTACATATTGCATATGAATTTAAGAAAGGTGTAACAGCTGATATGCAATACTGGTGCATCTACCTTCTTGCACCCCAAAATGTCTTCTCTGCTAGATAGAATAGTTCAATAAAGTATGTGACTTCCCTTGATATTGAGTATAAAACTTTAAACTGAATCAACAAAATGTTGTAACTATTATTTTTTCTACCTGTGTGCGTGTATATATTTTTCCCTTTTCATCAACCCAGTTGTTCCTTCCATTTGAACAGTTTCTTTCCCTTTCAGAGAATCTCTTGCATCGCTCAGATTTTATTTACTCTATCTAGTTCTTACCAAATACTTCCACTCTCCCAAATTTGGAGGACATAATTATGATCTCATGCTTTACATTTCGTATGCCATTTTATTTATTTAAGCAATGAGCAGTGAGGAAAAGTAACATGTGTCACATGTTAACACCATCAGTTTTATTAGTGCTCTCCTTAAAATACTGTTGTTGTACATTACTTTTAAGTTGGCGGAAACTGGTGCACATTCAACTACATGGTGGGTAACCTTTTTATGAATGTCTATTCTGCATATTTGGGAAGTTTCTTTTTGGTTGGATCCAACAATAATGAATTTTATTTATTCAGTGCTACTGCTTTATAGAGATATTGGACAAATATTGGACTGTGTTCTGTTCATCTGATACCAAGATAGAGATAGATAGATAGATAGATAGATAGATAGATAGATAGATAGATAGACAGACAGACAGAAGGACAGATTGTTATGGTGTGTGACAAATTGTCAAAGCTTCATGCTGTCATTGGGGTGGCTTATAGAGTTTATGATTAATTCATGATCCAATGAGGGGATTATGGGAATGAGAGATACACTCACACTGTGCTGGGTAATTTGCATACAATATAAGAAAAGGAAAGAGACTAGCTAGTGGGGCCACCGCTGCTGCTCTACCCTTTGCTCTTTGCTGTTGTCAGCCAGCATGAGCAGCTTCCCTATGCCATGTGCCACTCTGCTTTGGGACCAGCTGAGTATGGACTGAAACCTCTACTAACTGTGAGCTAAATAAACTTTTCTTCCTTATCTTTGGGTGTAGGTTATTTTGTCCCAGCAATGAGAGAAAAGTAACCAAGACACAAGTAGATAAGGAATTGGCTTAGAAGGCTGTGGAAGCTGAGTTGTACCACAGACGTCCATCTGCAGGCTGGAGGCCCAGGCTTTCCAGTGGTATAGTTTCAATCTAACCCTGAAGATTGATCCAAGAGCAAAAGGAGCCACTGAAAAATGTCCAGTTCCAATTCTGTATTCTTATGAAGGAAAGAGATATTTATTTAAGTCTGAATTTGAGTTCAAGTGAAAAGTGCAGCTTTTCAGCTCAAACAGCTAGGAAGACAGCAACTTTATCATCTTTTTCCTTTTATGAATATCTTCAACAGTGGAATAATGCAGGCTCAAATAAAAATTAGTGTTCCCAAAGAAGATACTCATAATTCCAATGTCATCTCCTTCCCAAATTTATCCAGAAGTGTTCAGCCAAATTCATACATATTCTGTGAGATGGTAAACTCTGATAGATATAATGAATTGTAACTACCCCTCCTTTGTTTCTGGGCATTTGGATATATTATAATTTTGTTTATTAAAAATAAATATTTGGGGGAGATAGCTCTGTGGTCTAAGTGCCTGACTAGCAAGTACAAGGACCCAGGTTCTATCCCTGGTACTTGCCTGACTAGCAAGTACAAGGACCCAGGTTCTATCCCTGGTACTAGCTTGACTAGCAAGTACAAGGATCCAGGTTCAATCCCATGGCCTTACTGGCCATGCCTTGTTGGACACCAAAGCAGGGTGTGGTAGTACATGCCTCTAATCCTAGCAAAGAGTAGGCAGAGCAAGGAGAATCACAATGTGTCCAAACTCTGTAGCAAGACCTTGTACCAAATAATTAATTAATTAATTATAATAAAATATAAATACTTTATAATCATTTGTGCACAAGTATTTGCATAAACATGTGTTGTATTTCTTTTGGGAAGAACACCTGAGAAAACATCAAACTGCTATCGTGGTTGTACCATATTATACTGCAAATAGCATTGTAGGATAGCTTCAGTTCTTTGACATTTGTATCATGAACTGTAGCAACAAGAGTGTTCAGTGTTCATCCTCCTAATCAGTGATGTGTGTAGCAACAGCATTTTGCTCAAAATCAAGTTGTAGGGGCTGGGGAGATGGCTCCGTGGAATAAGTGCTTCCCAGGCAAGCACAAGGGCCTGAGTTCAATCCCTAGTTCCGAAAAAAAATAAAATGAAGTTGTATATCCAATAATGATCCCATAAGATTATATTTCATAGTGATGGCCATTGCAGTTTGTGTAAGCATACTCTATAATGTTTGTATGGTGACAAAATCACCCAAGAATATATTGTCCATAAAACATTTTGATTTTAAGTTACATTTGACTGTGTTAGCAACGCTGAGTATATTTTCACATGCATACATGTCAGCATCATAACTTCTGCACTGAGGTATCTATCCAAAGGTGCTCTTAGTGTTGGATGTTTGATTTCTTGTTGAGTTTGAATTATCCTTACATATTTTTAAAACTCAGTTGCTCCAAATATTTCAGTCTGTTCCTTGAGTCTCTGTTTCATTGATCTATTTATCTCTATAAAAACTTTGCATGTTTTTAATTAGTATAGCTTTATGATACATATTAGAATTTTACTACTATAAATATGGATTTACTTTCCAAGTTGTTTTCAGTGTTCTTAATCTTTTTCATTTTCAGATAAATTTCAGAGACTGCGTGCTCACCTTTGAAAAAGAGAGTGGACTTATTAACTCTAAAATAAAAATGGTAATAATTGACATTTTAACTAATATTGAGTGTTCATGTTAATGCAGTACAAAGTTCACCTTATTATTTGGATAATTTTATAATTTATTGTTGAAGTTTATCTTTGAAACATTTATATTTTCAAATTCTTTAGATGGACACATGGAGTAAATTCATAATAACTACTTTAAAATGTTTTCCTCCTAATTCTAAACTAGGCTATATCTGGGTTGCTTTCAGTAGATTATTTTCCTTATTATGATCTATATTTCCCTTTTTAAAATGCATAATAGTATTTGATTGTGTGCCAAATACTGTACAATTCTCATCATTATGTGTTAAATTTTTTTATAAACATTCTGGGTAATTCTTCTTGGAATCAGTTAAATTACTTAGAAATAGCTTGTTCCTTTCAGGTCCTGATCTGCTAATTCATTAAGAACTGTAGAACAGTGCCAAAACAGCTAATTATTTCTCAATTAATTAAATATGGCCTTTCTGAATGTCCAACATTTTGTCTAAAAATTAAGTTTTTCCAGTGTTCTTAGTGGGAAGACCTGCTATTTAGGGTTCAGTGTGCCGAGCAGGCATTATTTTTCTCTAATAAGTTTGTGTAGATCTTTACACAGTGCCAGGCAGGATTTCCACACATATACACTAATATATATTTTGCTATTTCTGGGGATCTTAGATTTCTATGATTAAAACTCAGCGAATGTCTCATATCTTGAGGTATATTGTTGAAAGCTAGCAAATGTCCTGTTGGTTCTCAAATATTTATCCACCTTCTTTTAAGTATAAAAATCACATTTTTAACTGAACCATAGTGATTACAAATATTGGTTGATGGCAGGCAATTTTGGTATACATGTGTACATTGTGCAATGAGCAAATCAAAACAAATTTATTTATCTCTCAAGTACATAGTGTTTGTTTTTAGTAAAATGATTCAGTATCTTTTTTTTTTTTTTACAATGGAACTCTATATAGTCATTAAAATGTGTGCTTTAATGGAATGGAAAATTGAAGCTGTGAAATTAAGTGGAAAAGGGCATTAAAATATCACATCTTATCATTCATCCATTTATTCAGAATGACGTTACTTCATAGGAATTGCTAATAAGGTGCTGGGCAGCAGAGGGAGATGGAGTATTCATGAAGGCAAAGTGGGTCAGGGTCTCTCAATAGATACTAAGCTGTAGGGAGACAAGTCAAAAGAGTCCTGGTGTTCCAGTAAGCAGTGACAGTGATAGCATATTGTATACAACATGCACTAATTTTACAACCAGTTTGATCTTTGTCTGCAACAATTGATAACATATTTGCCTACAGGCATTTTCCCCTATCTCTTTATTATTTTCAAGTTGGAATTCTTATATGTGGAAGAGCATTGCTCATATCTCTTGTGTTCAATTCTTTAACATTCATTAGTATGAATAAAAATTGGTGCATGATTCAGTTTATGTGTTATAATTCAAAACTTTCATTCTTTTATTATTCAATTCCTTTGGCCATTAGATTGTAATTCAGGCTGATCCCTGTATCTTTTCTCGCACTTTTGTTCTTGCTTTCTAGTATGATTAGATGTTTGAGGTGCACCTACAACTCTTTCTGCTGTGACTATAGATCCATTTAATATTGCAGTAAGACAAAGTAGTTCTTCTCAATTGCAGAATAGTGGTTAGGAAACAAGATAACAAGCACCAGCTGTGCTCTTTGGTCTGAAGTACTGCAAATGCTAGACCTTCTAAGGGGACAAAGCTAGTAGATACATGTGTAGCTACTAGTCATCCTGTCCACAATTATCAAAATTATCTGTATTTAAACATAATTCATTTTTAATCTAGACTTCAACAACTGTCTTCTACTTATCTAAAATACATGTGACAACAAGCTTATACTGACACCTCTAATTCTACATGAATATTTTCTTTCCTTTTTCACAACTTATTTTATTTATTTATTTGCTTATTTACTGACTGTATTTTAGTAGAGGGTCCACAGGGTCTCACTACATAGATTGGATTCATAGTGATCTGCTTGTGATCAGCCTCTCATGAGCTGGGATTACAGGTGAGCCACCACCACACCCAGTCTCAATAGCCATGTCCCAAGGGTGGGGCCAGCACTGCACACTGTGGATCAAACCCTGGCCTCTGTGTCTGCCTAAACAGGTGCATTTATCCACTGAGATATTTGGCCAGCCCACAATTTATTTTAAAACAGGTAGTTCTCATTAACATTATCACTCTGTACCTATTCATTTAAAATTCATGTCTAATTTAGTAAATGTTTATGCATCTCCTTGCCGTATATTTCATTAAGTTTATCAAATTTGCCTATAGTTTTCATGTTAACACTTTTGTTTTTATCTTTATATAACTCTTACCTCAAATTTCTTGTAGATAACATTTGTCAATTAAAATCTACTAAGTAAGTTAGCAGATTCCAAAAGAGTATGCATAGCATCATATGATTGTTTTAAAAAATGCATTAATGTATAAAGTTATCAGGATAGCATCTAGTGTAGTTTAAATATGTCTCTTGAAATGTTATGCTGAGCACGTTTTTCTTTTTGTTTAAGTGTATTTTTATTTATGTTATTATAAAATGTTTCTAAGTGTAGGTAAATTAAGAATTTCTATATTTACATAGTGGATTGTGTATGTTAGCTAGCTTTATTATAGTACTTATTTCATAAATGTATGGATGTCAAAATATTATATATGCTTCTTACTGGTCAATTATATTTAATAATTGAAATGTAACAAGATATATTTTTGTCTCTCTCACATGTTTCTGCATGAGTATCCTCTTAATTTGCAATTTAGTTAGGCTGTTTCATTTGCTTCTGTACTTTATTTTGATTTCCCCCAGCACTTTTGTAGGTTTTAATTATATAAAGGTCAGACATAATAAAATAAAACTATGGTGATTCACATGCCAATGTGTCCTCATCCCCAGCCCCTGTCTCCCATGTCAAACTCACAATCACTCAGTTGGCAGAGGGAAACATAATCTTCCTGAAACAAATGCCATTTTATACATTTCTCTTGCCTACCTCTTTGGCATATTTATAATAATTATTTATTATCATTATTAATTTTTATTATTATTAATTATTATTATTCTGGGAGCAATTTATGTAATACTTTGATTCTCATGAAACTTTAGTGAATATGCAATATTTAATTCAATTTTATAGAGGAGTAAGTGGGTAAAATAATTTGACCACGACTGCACAGGTATAAAACAGTAGAATAAGGTCTACATCATTTAAGACTATATGATTCAGGCCGGGGAGATGGCTCAGTGGAATAAGCGCTTCCCTGGCAAGCGCAAAGGCTTGAGTTCAAT
>NDGM011255659.1:0-10296 GCA_002564305.1 Octomys mimax | reverse complement strand
CCAAAGTGTGAAATCTTCATGGCAGAAATATTCATGAGATTTTAGACAATATCAATAAAAGTGTAGTCTGCAATGTGGAGGCGATGTGGTGTGCATGTTCTTTCTAACCCACAATGTCACATTTGGGCTTTGGTAATATAAGTAAGGACAGGGTTATCCTTTGCTTGTATCATTTCTTTGCTGGTCTCAGTTATTTAATGATTTCTTATGGTACTTAAAAGTCATGTCCAAATTCCTTCCCATATGTATGTACATGTACTTCTTTTAAGTAATTAATTTAAACAGAATAAAAGATAGTAAAAAACAAAACCCATTAGAAACTATAGAATTTCCTAAACAAGATGACAGGAATTCAACAATGGTTATAATATTGCATATTGTTTTCTTCAAATTGGTTTTTCAGACAAGCAGATATAAGCATGCAAAATTGGTCAAAAATTTTTTAAAAAGTAAAAGAAAAAATCATTATTAACTGTTGTATTCATTAATAAACCAGTAGAAATCAGCACTACAATTATCCAAGCTATCCTGTGTATATATGTTTATTTTTTTTATCTTCTTTCTTTCTTTTCTCTGTTCCCTCATCCCAGTTGTTCCTTCTCTTTGAACAGTTTTTTTTCCTGTTCACAGTATCTATTGTAACTTTCAGATTTTATTTACTCTTTCAGGTTCTTATACTTGGGAGACACTACGACACTTACATATGTGAGTCTGATTTTTTTCACCTAAGAGTATGGGCTCTAGTTACATCCATTCGCCTATAAATGGGTTTATCTTTTTATAACTAAGTAATACTCTATTATATAAACATATCACATTTTTATCCACACCTCAGATGATAGGCACACTTCCTAATCTCCCTCATCCCCTTCTCCATCTGTTTCCTTCTTTCTTTCTTTTTTTTGTTTGTACAGGGACTCACTACCCAGCTTGGACTCTGTAGTGATCCTCCTGATTTCTGCCTCCCTTGTGCTGGGATTACAGGCGTGTGCAACCACCGGGACTCTATTGCTGGTTTAACATGCCTGGGGTTGGGGCCAGTGTGGCACGCAATTTTTTTTTTTTAATTTTAGAGGGAAAAAAGATGAATATAATAATGAAACCAAGTTTTAAACAAATTAGTAGGACAGTTATAATAGTTGATGTTTTCAACTACTATTGTCTTCATAGTAGTTATTCAGAGTAGATGATATAGGTTTGATATCTTATCTATATAATATGAGCACAAAACTTTTTTTATGAACTAAGAGAAACTAGCTGCATAATAATCTTAGCTGATATATACATACATATATATATATATATATTTTTTTTTTCCCTTTCTTCCTTTTCACTTTCCCTTATCACAGTTGTTTCCCTATTTCCTACTTTTTCCCCTGCTGCCTTCCCCTTCTGTCACTGATCTTCAAAGAGGCCAATCATGTTCCTCCTTCATTAATCTAGGTACAAGTTCCTCAGAAAGCTCTTTGGTTTGACCCTTTACTTTAATTCATGTCTTTGCTTAAAACTACATTCTCAAAAAAGAGTTGCTCCAGACCACTTTATTTAAGACCTGATGCATTCTTTCTCTTTAAGCTGAAGGTATTTCATTTTTTGCTGAAACAACCAGTGTGACTTAACATCATTCTTACTTATGCGTTTTTTGTGATCTCATTCCTGGGTTGGATCTTATACCATGGCAGAGTTGAGGCATCATTGATTTGTCACAGTCTAACACAGTGTCCATTCTCATGACGAGCCATAGTAAGTCCTCACTAAGACAACAACAATGACAGCAGCAGTAGCAGCAGCAGCAGCAGCAACAACAACAGGCAAAAAACCCTCAAACAATTGATAAATGAATAGTGAAAAAGATGTATAAACATTTGTGGAACTCACTTTTCATAGAATACATTTTGGCAAATGTTTGAAGGGTTTTGGAGATATGACAAGGTAAGCAAATAGCAAATATTTTGGGAGCTATGTAGAAATTTGTATGAACTGTTCATGATACAGTCCCTGACTCCCTTTATTAAGTATTTTTAATATTTATACCCTTAGAAATTCACTTTCATTTGAATCGTAAAGGTAAATTCTGCTCTAATCCTTGAGACTCTTCCAAGAGGGAGATGCTCATGCACATGTCACTCACCTCCCTGCAGATTTTCTGAGTTCTGGTTTTGGAAGGTCCATTGTCCCCCAGGTTTGCCTCCTACCACTCCTGTCACTCTTTAGGATTCTGTGCACTCCTAGCTGGTTGTCCTTTGTCTATTCACCTGTGTATAATCCTCCCTCTTTCAGGATACTGTACCAATAATTTTCTGAAATGGAATTTAAAAACACAATTCTTTGGTTTATGAATTATTCTCTCTATCTCTATCTCTATCTCTATCTCTATCTCTATCTATATCTATATCTATATCTATATCTATCTATCTATCTATCTATCTATATATATATATATAGTCAGTCAACAGTATCTAGCAGTATCTAGTACAAAACTTGGACTATAGCAAGAAACAAGGAAGTTTTATGACTTTCAGGATTGTAGAAGAAGAAGTTTTCTTGGTTAAGATTATTCAAATATGCATGTTTTCCAGCGATGGTTATGGTTTGCATTTCATAGGCATATATCCATCCACTCATCTGTCTATATACCTTTTTATTCATCAATGGCTTACTGATTGGCCCAGTATGATCTGATGTACTGGACTCAGTGTGTCTTTACCAGCATTTTGTCCTTGCCCTTTTTTCCTTATCAACTTGGGAAGAGAGGAGTAACCCTTGAAGTATCATGTTTTGGATATTTCTTAGAGAAGGTGTAACGGGGTTAGAGAAAAGGTATAACTGAACTCAATAATGACTATGTATCTCCTTTTCTAATCTCTTGGCCTGACTTATGGTTCACTTCGGTGGATGGACACTTAACCACCAATCACCAATGCTTAGCTCTCTGGCTTTCTTCCTGGGTAGGAGTTGGTGTTGGAGTTAGGTTGATGGGCTCAAACCCTAGCTTGATGATTTATGTATACGTTAGTCAACTTAAGCACTTTCTCTGATTTCACTTTCTTTGACAGTAGGAAACTGAAACATTATCAGACTTTACTCAAAGTTGTTGGGAAAAATTGGGTAACATAAGGAAAGCATTGACAAAGGTGGGAGTAGAAGTAGAAATAACTTTTGCATTTCTGGAGCAATATACTAGCATTTGGGGGCTTTTCAGACACAGGTAGAATACATGATTAGGATGTGACTTTTTGATAGGAAGAAAATAAATGGTCATTGTACATTTTCATGGTTCTAAATACCGAAATACCCAATGAAGAATACTGAGATCTTTCTTTACAACCAAAGCCCAAATGATCTGCTATTATTTTCAGCAATGTGTACATGTTGACAAGCATGCACGTGTGTGTGCGTGCGCATGTGCATGTGTCTGTGTGTAGAGAGAAAGATTCTTAGGGTCTCCTTTTAACTTCCTCATTTCAAAGTCTTTGTCCAGTTAACCCAGAAGCAGCTTGTGTCTGCAGAGCATGGGCATTCTGGAAGCACAAAATCATGAAGGTTGTATATTAGTCACTTGCCTGTTACTGGGACAAAATGCCCAACTGTCACAACTGAAAGAAGTTGTTTATTTTTGCCTCATAGTTTCATCCCATGGTCAGCCAGCTCCAAAGAAGTAATAGCATGAGGGAAGGTTATGGCAGAGGAAAGATCTTCCACCGTGGCAGCCAGGAAGCAGAGAGAGAAGAGAGGGGCAGCATAGTCAGTGACTGAACTCATCAGTAGGTGAAGCTACCATTGAGTATGGCACCAATCACCTTCCAAACACATAAGACTTTGGGCCAACACCTTGGATCTCACCTATAACAGATTGGAAGGAATTCCTATGAACTCAGTAACTACAGCTGTCTTTCCTTCCTTTCTTCTTTCCTTTTCCTCATATGCCATCAATGGTTAGTGCATCACAACTTGGGGGCAGGCACTAGACCTCTGCCTTGTGTTCTTTTGTACATGTGTAGCTCACAGGTCATTGAATGAGACACACGTCACTACAGCCTTATTCCATGTGACTGAGAACACGGCCATCACCCCTGCTCAGTGCCTAACACTGCCAGATTTGCAACTGCAGTGTAAACCTCCTCCTGTGAGTAGAAGGAACTATTACAGATTTTAAGCAGAGCGGTAATTTTAGAAGACTAAATGAGAAGAGAATGAGCTGAAAACAGAAAGTATGAATACGGATTAATCCTGTTTCCAATTCTGACTCTCTGTCCTTTGTGGCTGTTTATCCATGGAGAAGTCACTTACCCTTGCCAGCTCTGTCTCCTTATTGTTACAAAGGGAGGTAATAATTTTGTCTAGCATGATTGTTAAGTAAATTCAAAAGAAAATGAACAGATGATGACTACTGTTCTTGGTGTGAAGGAGGTGATCAATAATGATTTCATAGCTCCTTCCTTTTGCAACTTTACTTTTTTTAGGGCATGTTTGGAGAACTGAACCTCACTGTGGTTCTGATCCAAGTAAAGGGTTATTGAAGATAACCTTCCAGATAGTTGAAGCCGATCATGGATCCTTAAGTCGTTATTTATTTAGTTTTGATAGGAGCTGGGGTGGATCTGGTCAGGACATGGAATCCTATTTTTATGTATCATTTGAAAAATCCTCCGGGAAGGTTACTGCTAGACCCGTATGACAGGCCTGGAGAGCAGCTGAAGCATTAGGAGAAGCTGGATACTCTGAACCCAGCAATTCCAATTCCATAAATTCTAGCCCAAAGCCCTGTTCTTGGCCTGGCCCTCCCTGCTCATCTATAATTAAGGTCGTGTCTACAGTTATACAGATTATAAGGAAAGAGAAGAAGAATGTCATCAAGTCATAATTTCCAGAATCAAAACTCCCTTTTTCCTCATCTTTTTTTCCCCCCTCTCTATTTTGGATTTGGCAGCAGGATTTCTCAAAAGTAGGCCATGGTGTCCTTTCCTACAGTTCGTCACCAGTGGGCAAGGAGGACCTGCTGCAGTTGCCAGAGTCTTGGCTCTGGTTTCGCAGGCAGTGGGTGGGAGCTGGGCATGTTCTAGTTGCTCACCTCCAGCCAGGAGGCAAACGTCTGTCATGGAGGAATTTTTGTTTCTCTCTAAGCAAGAGGTTATAATAAATAAGGAATCATTTACAAATGTTTACATATCCAACCCAATTTTATTTTTAATTGTGCCATGCGTGTGTGCTGATACATTTTTGGTGTAGGAAATTGTTACAGATGTCCAACTGGAAAAATTCTTTTATTTTGGGGTCTTGGGATTTGAAGACTGCCTTGGAACTGTCAGTCTTTTGTTGCAAAGCTCAGGAAAGGAGAACATTTGAGAGGCAGAGAGGGAAAAAAATGAAAAGTATCTGATCTAGGCTGTGACTATTGTCAGCATTATTTTCATGGTCATACCCATGGCCCTGACTTGGCAGTGTGTGAGCACAGAATTGTTTCCTTGAGGTAAGACACCACAGTGCAGACAGAGAAGTGCAAATAATGGGTTAAAACACCAAAAAATTGTCAGCCACAACCAGGACTGTAGCACTGAGTGAAGGCCTCACTGGCGGGTGGTGACTTCTTTTGTCTGGACACTATGCTTTCTACGTATTCTTCATGTTGTTTGGATGAAGGCTTAGATTTAAAAATTATAGGGTGAATATTCAGAGAAATTTGGATGGTAGGTATTTTCTGAATCATGAAAAGCTCATTTACTAAAATTGTGCCTAGCTCAGAAATTGCATAGTTTTTCTCTCCCATGTCCACTTTGATAGTGCTGGCTTTCTGAAAAAGATTGTGTGGGGACATCTGCTCTGGAGATGAGTGAGGGCATGCTTGACATTCAACCTGAGAAACTCCCAACAGCAAGTGACATGCTTCCTGACACCTCTAAGCTCCCAGCTCTCATCAGAGGGTGACTTTCTGACCAGTGCCTCCTTGATTCCTTCCTCTCTTTCTCCTCCTCCCACTGCCTCTTCCCTCCCCTCCTTCTCCTCTCCTGCCCTCTCCTCCTTTACTTCCTCTTCTTCCTCTTCATCCTCCTCGGTCTTGTTCTATTCTTTTTCTCCCTTTCTTGTTTTGGAAGGGAAAATGTTAAACACTTGCTTAACCCTTTTATACATATTACCTTATTTAATCCTCAAATTAACTCATAATTATCAATCCATTTTTAGAAATCAAGGAACTACAGTGGGATCTGTCAGGGTGACCAAGTGTCTGTGTTAAGGAACAGGACCTGGGGCTTTCTGAAGCTGCAGTACTGCTGTTTTCTTCCCACCTCAAGGCCCTGTCTCTCCGGCTGCCCATGCTGACAGCAGTAGACCCTGGCATCCTTGGCTAATCCTTGGCATGTGTTTGCAGAAGAAAACTGAGTGGAGGCTTATTTCATTATTTTTTTAATTAGGAAAAGTTTTGCTTTTTGCATTCTCTTTACTTACATCTAAATAGTCCTGTGAAAGGTATAGCTTTGACCCAATTAGCCCTCTGGAGCCCTCAGGAAGAATATTCTTGAGTAGCCTCTGAGCATTTGGCAATTTTCTGGTTGACAGAGCTGGATCACATTGTGAACCAGAAGTGCCAGAGCTCAGATTCCCCAAACTTAATCCCTAGGAGAAAGCTGGAGAGGTGTCTGAGAGAGCTGACATTTGAGCAGATCTCTTCTAGGTCCTGCTGGTGGGGTAGAGCTGCCTTACATAAGCTTGCTGTGTGTCAGGGTAAATTTTGGGCCACGGGTAGAAAGGCCAATGAGTGTGCCTGCCAGCAAAGAAAGATAGATTGGCTGAGTTTAGTTCTGTAGAGGCCTCATGGCAAGAGTGGTCCTACTATAAGTTTTGGATTAACCTTTGATCCTGTTCCTCTTGCCTGACAGCTCGATTTCTAGCTGCCCCAAGTGGAGCAAAGATATTGAATGATTTTCCTCTGAGAGTGGAGAGAACACATAGTTTCATTTTTATTTCCAGGATTCTGGCTCATGAGGGGCACCGACCGAGAAGCTGAGCCTCTGGCGTGGTGCCAGTACATGCACTGTGTCTACTTATTCACTTGGTGGCAAACATCTCTATTTACTCAGTTGGCAGGGAGCAAAGTTTCTTGCTTGAGGTTAGGGAAAAATGGGAAGGGGTTGTGAGATAAAGGGATAGGGCACATGTTAAGTAACATCAAGTTGTCCTTGTCAGAGCTTTGTTATTTATTTTCTTGCTTATATGTTTCATTTCTTTGTTTTGATTTTTAACCACAAATCAATGATTCTTCTGCCAATATGTTAGCTTCAAGATGTTAGACTCTAGAGAAGAAGATCTTGACATGTCTGTTTCAGTAGTTCTCAATCTAAATGTACTTGGAATTATCTAGAAAGTTTTAAAAATATTGATGACGGGGCCTGATCCCTAGAGATTCTGACTTAACTGGGTGGTAGACTGCTTCATGAAGTTTAAAAGCTACATAGGTAATTCTATGGTTCAGTTAAGCTTGAGACATGCTGGTCTGTATGATGCTTAAGATTGGAATGCAGGCAGAAAGTTCAAGTATGTTGGTCAGATGTTGCCATCTGTAACCATCCCAATAACCTCAAAGCCCATCTCTGAGGATGTGTGAGGTGTGCTGCCTCCATCATTTCACTGATAATTAAGCAAATGTAGCTGAATCACCTAGAGGGCTGCCAACACATGTCTACACTCCCCCCCTCCCCAAATTTCTAATTCAGTAGGTGCAGTAGGAAGACTGAAGATGGTCCTCCCTCCTGATAGTCTCTGTGCTCTTTGCATAATCCCCTCTCCTTGAGTCTGACTTGGTCTTACTGACATGCTTCCAACGATTACAGTAGAAAGGATGGAATGCTACTTATAAAGTCAAATCATAAACAAGATAAGGCTATCTTGCCTCCATCTCTATCTTGAGTGCACTCTCTCTTGATTTCCACTTGCCCAGGGGAGAAGACTCCATGTCATGAGCAGCACCATGGAGAGGCTCATGTGGCAAGGAGTTGAGGCCTGCCCACCCCCCTGTGCATGGGCTTGGAAGCAGTCTCTCCTCCAGGGAAGTCTTCACGGGAGCACATAGCCCTGATAGACAGTGAGACTGTTACCTTGAGAGAAGCACACAGTTGAGTAATGTCTATGTTTGTGACACAGAAATCACAACATAACAAATATTTTTACTTGCTCCGGTTGGGCCAATTTGTTTGCAGCCATAGGTAATTAATACAATGTGTCTGGACTGAGGCTTGAGAAGGACTATTTTTGATAAGGTGATACAATGGGTGCAAGAATCATATTTGGAAAACCAGAGCTTCAAACGTTGTTATTGAATTCATTACACAGGTGTATAAACAGCTTTAGAAGTTTTAAGTAACTTTGTGAAGTTCACTGCAAGAGGGTTGGTTCTGGGATTTAAGCTCAAGCACTCTGAGCCCAAGAGCCCATGCTCATAACTACTGTGCTTCTTTTCATTTGGAACATGTCTATTGCTATCTGTGTTCAATTATACTGATTACATTGTACGATGATGTTGGTCAGTGAAGAATTTTGATCTGAAGCTTTACTAGGACTGTGATTAAAGTGGCATTCCTCTCTAACACAAATGCTTCCAAAATCAGGATTAATACTAGAGTGGACCCAAGGACAGTTTACTTCATGATGTGGAGGTTTTTTGAGCTATGGCAGTGATCTGAATTATTTGGAAGGCTTGTTAAGGCACAGATTCATGAGATTCATCCTCAGAGTTTTGGATTTAAAAAGTCTGAGATGGCACTTGATAATTTGCATATCTTACACATTGCCGGTCAAGGCTGATGTTTTGGGTCCACTGGCCATACTTAGGGAGCCACTGATTTTGCTGGAGGGCCATGATGCTTACTCACTGTATTTCAGAGGTGACTTTTTGGCTCAATCCTCGGAGGTTATTCCTGCAGAGAGAAGCACCGGCATATGCAAGGGCCTGGTGGTCCCTTCTATGCCTCTTTCTACTCCTTGTGTCTTTCTGCTAGGCTAAGACCTATGGTGGGCAGAGCCATGCAGATGGGCTCTTTCCGCATGTTGCCTGCATTCCAGGGTGAGCTCAGATTCCATCCCAGTGATTGAGGGCAGAGTGTGGTCACAAGCAGCCAACAGTGCAGATTTGTGGGAGGTGTTGCTGTTTGGTTTCAGTCTTGAGAAGCTGATGTGGGAATGTTGACAAGCAACTGCTTAGGCATGTCTATCCATATTATCTATTGCTATGAACAGAGTAAAGACAGGGTACAGCCTTGCCAGGTGGAGGTAATAAATAAATACAGGTTAAGCCAAACCAGATTTTTTAAAAAAGAAAACTAAGTCAAATTACGGAGGAACAGTTTCACATTCTGAATGCCAAGAAACATTCTCCTTGCCATTAGGACTTGCGTTGCTGTTGTTTCTCTCCTTCTCTCTCTTTTTTTTCTCCACCTCTGATGATCCTCTTCGCTTAACCTATAGCTCTATGGCAAGTTCAGCCTTGTTCAGAGTGGAAGCCAAGGTGTTGTTGAACCTTGGATGTACAGGAGTTTGGACTGGATCAAAGCTTATAGTAGACCCAAGAATTCTCCAGTGAGGAGATCGTTTCTTCTTATGCACTAGCAATGAATGAATGAATGAACACAGAGCCATAGCTGGTGCACTAACCTGGAGGTGCCAACAGAAAACTTGCCGTTTTGTAATGTTGCCAAATTTCCGGGGGATCAATGGTAGCTATTAAGCTCTGATTTGGAGCTATTTGTCCCACATATATATCTGAATTTCTGTACCCTGAAAGAGATCCTTCATCATGTGGACTGAGGGAAGAGAATTCTGCTACTTATTTATAATTTTTGTCTTCTTTGCATCCTTGTCATCCTTCTCTTTTTAAAAATAATTTTATTGAGAAACAAATAGCAATGAGACCATTTCAAAACCAATTGCCAGCACAGTTTCAATAATTAATACACTGCATATTGTTGTCTTAGTGGTTATTTATTGTACAAGATGCAGACACGACGTCCTGACCACAAACACTATTAGAACAAATCTCTCTATTCATTGATTTAAGAGAATGCAGCTGTATATCTATCCTAATTATTTTGAATATACAGATACAAAATGGTCATTCATTTGTATCCCCTTTTCTTGGTCAGTTTTGTCAGAGAAGGGCATTCCCTTGTCATTTAAATATTGTAGGTGTGTGAATGAAGCAAAATATTCCAATATAATCCAGTAGTCCATAATAGTAGTGGCATTTCCATAAGACTGGCAATGTCAGAAATTGTTGACTTGAGCCTTTTACAGATCAAAATATTAATA
>NDGM011255658.1:0-16957 GCA_002564305.1 Octomys mimax | reverse complement strand
CCCCCACGCTGAGATCTGCTGGAGCTGAGTCAGCCAAGTTGACATAATGTATCAACTAACACACCTCATAAACTTTGGGTGGCATATAGCACTCAAACAATAACAGCGACGGTTCCAGGGCTCCTTATTGACCTGCATACAACTTTCTCAGGTCCTTGCTGCAATTAGAGGATCTCTCACCTATTCATTATTCCTTCATTTCTGTTTGGAGATATCAGACCATTATCATAGCGTAAAGGCTCTTCCTGCCTTCTGCTTAGTCCCTTTATCTTTCATGGCCATTTCCCCTAACTAGAGTCTTGCACGTCTGATTCTATCTCAGAGCCTACTTCATGATTGTGGTATTTAATTATTTTGTCTATCTCCTTTTAATACATTAACATATATTATTATTTTCTGTTACTAAACTATATGCAGCCTTATGCAAGTTGCTATTTTGCACAATGATATTTGTTTAAGTTTTGTCTATGTTGAAATATATAACATAATTAATTTTCAGTGCTGTATTACTTTATTATATAAATACGAAAATTTATTTTCCTCTTAATATACATTCATGTTTCACCAACTTTTTGTTATTATAATGTTGCAGTGAGTATTCTTTTATCTGTCTCCACTGTGCACTCTTATTAGACTCTCTATGGGAGGCATAACCATCAGTTAAAAGGTGGGACGCAGCTTACATACACCTTCGGCTTGACAAAATATTGACAAATTACTCTTCAAAGGGGTCTGCAATTTTCTTTCTCAACAATAGCAAATGAAGAGTTCTTGTTATTCTATATTCTTGTAATGTCCTGTTAAATTTTACATTCCTCCTCCATCTTTCTCCCTTTTCTTTCATTTTAGAAATCTTACTTTTTCCCTGAAATTATATATAGTGTTATATATATATATATATATATATATATATTATATGTAGTCATAACTCATTCCAAAGGATCTTAAAATTTGAGTAGAGTTTCATTGTAATCTGTTGTAATCTGAATTTATTTTTCAAGTTGAGTAACAAAATAGTTCATTTACTTCCAATTTATATAACTGGTGCAGCACTGCATATTGGATAGTTTATTCATTTCCTACTGATTGGCAATTAGATCTGTTTATGAGCTCTTTATTGTGTTTCATTGTTGTGTTTGTCCATTTTCACATCACTAGCACATTTTTTAAAACTACTGGTTTTATATGTCCTACCATCTGTTTTCCTTTTTCAAAGCCACTGTGACTCCCCTTGACATTCTGCATATCCATCTAATTCTACAATCAGCTTATCACTTTTCACGAGAAACACCACAGAGAATTTTATTGGAATTGAAGTGAAGTATCCAATTAACATGGGAAAAGTGGAAATTTTTCAATCATACTTTTTCTCTGCAGGAACATGGTTTATCTCTTCATATATTCGTCTTTAATGTCTTTCAATAATGTCTTTCTATAATTATACTCCTAAATACCGTAATTTTCACTTTCTGTTTTTATGAATGTGGATCTTATGGATCTTATATCTAGAAGTATTTCTGATCTGACTTATTGATTATAATTCTTTTACTATGTAGTATGTTATTTTGGTTTTCTTTTTGGGAGGGTACTGGGAATCAAACTCAGGACCTCACCCTTGCCAGACAGGCGCTGTACTGCTGAGCTACATCCTCAGTCACCCATTTTGTTTTTCTGCACGGCATATCTTATTCATGAATAAGAACAATTTCATCTTTCTTTGCTAATTTTTATGTTCAAACTGATACTTTTAGCCTCAATCTCAGGTAAACCCATTTAATCAGACTTTTGTTCTCGCCTCTCTACTGAAACTTATTTTTTAATCAGAAGCACAGCATGAACAACCTTCATGTTACTAAATCCATTGATTAAATGTCAATTGTTAGTATACTTAACCCTTCAGCAGTGTTATACAGCAGTGTCTTCCTTTTTAAAATATTTTTCCATTTGATTCAGGTACAATATCTTCCCTATATTCTTTCCACATTTGCAGTAGCATGGTCTCTCTTAATCTGCCAATATGGAAATGCCCAAGTCTTTCCATAATTTAACATATCTTGTCTTCTCTGCTTTCCAGTGCTTTCTTTCAGTCCCATATGATGAAAACTCATATTTCCATCTTCAGTACCTGGCTCTTTTAAAGAATATACTGTTATTGAACATCTAACATTTTGACTTGGAGGTCTAAAGAATACCAAGTTCTTTCCTCTGACTTGATTGACTGTTAGCCACAATTTAAGTACACTAGTTTTCAAATATACATATATATATACATATATATATGTATATATATATATGTATATATATATGTATATGTTAACCTCTTTAGTAAACATACAATCTTCCTTTAGTTGTGGCTGGGTAACTATTATCTCTCTATTCACAGTAAGCTTAAACTTTGAAGCCCACTCTGATAACCATTCTCTTAACATTTTATTTTACTTAGGGCACCTTGACTAGCTAAAAAAATTACAAGGTGGTTGAAATTTGGTGGCACATATAGCAAAGAGTGGCCTTCTAGAATATGATCCTGGAAAAAATAGACTGTGGCACCTTTTCATTTCTAAAAGCATAAGGATCCCAGAACTGAGAAAGAATGTTTACAACCTGAAATCATGCCTCAGGAAGTAGAAAGGATGTACTCATGCTTTGGCTTTGACTTGGCTGTCTGTGGCTGATGATCTCAGCTGGTAGAAGAGGACTCTCCAGGTGGCCTTGTTTTGTGGACTTTCTCTTTCATTGGCTGTCTTTGCAATCACATTGCAGTTGGGCTGCACATTTATGTACTACAAGACTGAAATGCGCAAAGACAGCTTACTTCCTAAAACAGATCTCATCATTGTGAGCCCTATGGCAGTGCAGCCAAAAATCTGAGTTATTTCTCAATGTCTTTAGATATAACGAGACACTGTGTGCAGACTAGCTTCTTGATGTATGTGACATGAGTTGTTTTAATTATGGATTTTTGAGATATTTGTTATGAATTCTTTTCTATAAATGATTTAAAATGCTGGCACTTGGGCCAATGACAGCAGACTAAGCACCTGCTTTCAGGAAAGAGCAGGGACTGTGGTTCAATTCCTAGTACTACTTGCTGTGTTGGCCCTGTCCCTGCTTGTGTTGAGCCAGCCACCAAGTCTGGGCATGGTGGCACATGCTTGTAATGCCAGCACTGGGGAGCCTGAAAACAGGAGGATCACTATGAGTCTGAGCTGCATAGTGAGGCCTTGTATGAAATATATATTAAAAAAATAAATAAAATACTAGCACTTGTAGAAAATGTTCAGATTTCCATGTTCTTTCTGGGTGAACATCTTTGTGGTGGTTTTGTGAGCAGGTCCTTAGATTGCCTTCTGGGTCCTTGCTCACTTGTGCGTGCTGATGTCCCTTGATGACCCAGAGCTATGGCATGTTCTATGGGCTTAGGCTCCTCCCCCCCACTGACAAGTACCATGTGAGTTTTGCAGCCTTATCAGCTTCTCCAGTGATGAGTTCACTTTGACTTTGCTGTAGTAGCTCCCTGTAGGATGTCTTCTGGTCTAATTCTCAACCATTTAGCTTGCAACAAGAGATACACCAGTGTTTCTTAACCTTTCCCATGATGCATGGAAGGCAGTGACCTCAGGGAATCTCACTGCTTGATTAGCATGACCTCAGTCTGTGTGAGGTGCCATAGAAGTTGCACCTGGAATGTAGTCTGCTTTCTGCAGTCACAGATACAGCATGGGGAAGATAATAAGCAAATCACACAGGAGCAGATTGAACTTCAGTGAGGAAGAGTTCTGTTTAGTCAATTTACCTGCATCTTGAGTAAAAACTTGCAATTCCTTTTCAGCTCTTTATACATTAAGTGAAACTCCGATGGCTTTTCTTTCTGAAAAGAAGGAAATATAGTTGATGCAATGTGTAAACCCTAATAATATTGAGCATCGCTTTACCTACTTGGCTGCTGCTTTTGGCTATCTATACATGTTGCCTCTTCATCTTGGTGCTTCTGGCATCCTCAGGATCTCACTAAGATGTCCACTCAGGCTAGGGGTGAAGAGAAAGGAGGAGAGAGTTGAGGGGAAAACCTTGACATGTCATGACTGTTACGTTTTGCTACTTCTTCTTCCCTCTTTCCAAACCGCCTGAGAGCATTGCTCTTCTTTTTCTGGCTATAAAATTTCTTTATTATAACCTCTCCTCCATTGAGGTGAACCTCTATGTATCCCATCCATTGGGTCATAAGATTAGGCTGAATTAGAAAGCAAGGCCACATTGTAGATCACTGAAGACCCCAATGTTACTCTTGTGATGGTTGAAAATAAGAATATTTAAAATATTTATTTGTATTTCATGGAAATGTTGTGTTGGCTGTCTTTAAGAGTTAATCTCTTAGGAGTGTAGTGGCATACACTAATACTTTAGCACCCAGAACTCAGGGAGGCTGAGGCAGGAAGATCATAAGATCAAGTCCCATCTGAGCAACTAAGAGACCCTGTCTCAAAAAAGTAAGTAAGTAAATAAATAAATAAATAAGTAAATGGTTGGAGTTGTAGCTCAGAGGTGGATTGCACCTGAGATCAATGCTTAGTAACACACACACACACACACACACACACACACACACAAATTGGAAAGAGAAAAGATAAAGTAGCACCTCAGTATAGCATGGGGTTAATAAAAGTGTATCAGAAGGCTACTGTGCAAATGCGAGTGAAAGCACAGTGGACAGAGTCTACCAGAAGGCCTTTCTCAAAGGACTTGGTACTGTTCTGTTTCTTTTATTTTTCTTTCCCTGGGAGAGTAATAGATATTTTTCCTCTAGCACATGAATTGTTTTAATTATAGGTGTTTTAAAAATAATGGTTACAGCTCTTTTCTATAAATGATTTAAAATGCTGCCTCTATTTTCTATGCAATTTCTTAGAAGCTTTTTATCCTTAATGCAGATTCTACTGAAGAAAATGAAGGAGAATCATGTGTAAGACATGCCAAATAACCATTACTGGTTGAGTAAACGATATTCAAAGTTAAAAAGATCTTTGTGGGCTTCATGACCTAATGGTCATGAAGCTATTATAATTTCTTTCACAGGAAGAAAATAACTCATTTTTCACATAATATATAAAGAAAACTGAGATTAGTTACATATTTTCCTTTAAAGATGCAGGAATATTGACTATTAGAACAGAACCTGTCTTCATTGATTCGTAATGTATCCGGTTTGTATTTTACCTCCCTAGGAAGATATTAAATTTGATTCATGTTTAGACTAAATAGAAAAATGGGCCGTTTTTATTATTTCACAATTGAGTGCTAGGCAATATTTATTTTGATTTTCATGCTTAGCAAAAGGGATGAAAATCTGTAACTATTCCTGGGATGTAGTAGTGTTAGACACAAGTTCCAGGGTTTGTATCCACCCCTCCCTCAGGCACTTAGTTAAAAGCATTTCAAACTTAATGTAGGGACTACAAGAAAAAAAATATGACAGAGGAATCACAGCTAAGAGATGCCATAAAGCTATTAGTAAGGGATAGTGCTAGGAAAATTGAAGCAGCTTTTCAGAAATCATGAGCTTTGAGAGAAACAGTGCTTGTATTTTGTCTTTGTGGAAGCAGTCTGTCACTTCTAGATACTGAGTGATTTGATTTTTTTTTTCTGTAGGACAGATTTGATGTTACTGCCTTTCCCATATCATGAACCAGGGATTAAATTCCAAAGTCCTCTGTTGGGATAACTCAACATTTATTCATTTTCTGAACTGACACCATGCTAAAGGCTGAGCAAGTCAATTAAGAGACAAGTTCTTTGAGGATGTTCTATTTATGCAGTAGTTATCATGAAAGGTGGAGTGTAGTCCATTAAAAGAGGACACTACAGATTAGATATCTGGCAGGGACAGTTATGACCTCTCATTGAACAGGTAGTACTTTTTATTAAATTAAAGAAAGGGGTTCTGGGCCTCTTTTGCCAGTTGAAGGTGAGCAGTAGGTACTCCAAAAGAGAACATATCTTCATTAAAGATGTTGAAGAAACTAAGAGGAAGATAGAATAAGTAGACATATCAGTTAAGTTACACTTCACTGAGGTAACTTCCTGAGCAAAAGTGAGCTGAACATACCTCTTAATAACCAATCCAGTGGGTTCTTGTCTCATGCATGTATCTAATAGCAAAATATTTTCATGCCAGGCCAATGAATGATAAGGAAGAACACATTATTCAGCATTGAGAAATAATCTAAATATTCATAATACTTGCGCTATTTTTTATTCTTGCTAAAATTCTTTCTGCAATTTTCATCAATTTCTGAACAGGAACTTTGGTCAAAAGCCAAATATGATGTATTCATATGACAAGTATGACCAATAATTTTATGAGGAAAAATGAAGAATGAGAAAAAAAATCAGAAATTCCTTATTTACCTATCCATCTATTCATCAATTTATTCTTAGAATATTTATAGCATATCTCTTATATTCCAGGATTATGCCTATTGCTGAAGATATAGCAGTGACCTTTAAAGAATTATGTACTGTTGTTTCCTTTAGTTTAGGCAAGATTGAAGAAAAAAATTATAGAACCAGCTTCTCTTATGGTCCATTGACATGGGTGAGGTTTAGAGGTAAGACACTACGTTCACAAAATGTCATTTTGAGAATAATCCCATAGTGAAAGAGGAAGTCAGAGAGCTCCAGGGATCAGCTTTATTTGTTCTTCTATAACAACTTGTTCTCAAGAGAACCAACGTACTCTGTGAGACTCACATTAATCCCTCCAAGGGAGAAGATCACCATGATCTAGTTACCTTTCACGAGGCTCAACATCTTAAAGATGCAAACAACTTCTAATATTGCACAATGAGGAAGTGAAACATCTACTACATGAACTCTTGAGACAAACTACCTCCAAACCACAGCACTTGTGTTCATATTTAAGTCTATCATCTTTTCTGAACTCTGGATTCTACCTTCTTGTGTTTTTCATCTACTCAGTGACTTGGCTCCAGTAAGTATTCCTTGACTCTCTTGCCTCTATCTCCTACAAGAATCCTCATCCCCAGCTGAATTCCCACTGGTATGATATCATAATGCACACACGGAGCTTAGATCAGAGCCTCTGTAGAGTAAGGGTTTAATATATGTTGGCTATTGGTATTATTATCATTATCACTATCTTTTTTGTCACACTTGACACCAAGCTTTGTCATAAGGTAAGTTTCAGGCCTTCCATATTTAAGTATTGAAAAATGTACTATAACTATTGTCACCAAAATCAATACTTAGGCACTCAATGATGAGGAAAATGAAAAAAAAATTTTACTATCATCTGCTTTTATGCAAAATTCTTTCCAGAACTAGGAAGACAAAATGAACAAATGTCATAAAATATGTGTATTTGCATGGTGATTAATGGGCAAACCTAATGGAAAGGATATAATTTCAAGTGTTGCCTTGAAGCAGTTTATCTGAAGGAATCTTTAAAATACAAATAGGAAAATAGTTTAAAAAGTTTTAGCTTAGCAGGAAGGCAGGTTATTAGTTAATATTTTGATTAATTATTGAATGCTGGGAAGAGCACAGAGCATGAATTTTCTCTTAAAGAAGTTGTAAATGGTAAGATATATAGAATTTTAAAAAATCATAACACAGGGATTATTGGGTTCTCACTATTATTTATATAGTCTTAAAATATTAACTAGAGGTATAGTTTTTTGTGCTTGGTACTTTATATATAAGAAGCAAAGATTCTTAGTGCTCATATGTTGTAATCTTTGGATTCCACGTGGACTCAGTTAGATGCATGCTGCAGCTACATTCAGCACATGAAGAGAAAACCTGGGAGCCTGAGGGACTAGAGCTGTAGGAAGAGAAGCTGACTCCTTTTATTGGCCTTTTGAAATTCTGCAACACAAGGTCTCTTCTCACTTCTTCTGGTAACAGCATCTCAGCTGTACTTTGGATAGTCACTCCTCTTCCTGGATAGAGCTAGGAGTGGAACCTGTTTCCCCTGGCCAGGGGTTGGGCACGTGGCCTAAACTTGGCCAGTCTAATGAGACCTTACCCTGGGAATGAGGTCATGGAGAATGTGCTCAAAGTTGAGTCGTCCCAGAAGCGGCCTGCTCCATATTCTGTGTGCTCCTTTTGTTCAGTACTCAGGAACCGCTCTTATTTCTGGACAACTTTAAATTTTCAGCTCTGTAAACTGAAAACTCAACTGCCTTTCTCTGTGAGTATGACAGTGTGTGTGTGTGTGTGTGTGTGTGTGTGTGTGTGTGTGTGTTTTCCTCCTACTAAAGAAACTCAAAATAACTTATGTCACTTGCTACTGAAAACCCTTATTCAACTAACAGAACCTACTATATCACTGTGTTCCACAATGGGACTGCTATCCCCTGAAATGATGTTTACTTTCTGAGGATCTAATTTGAGGGTGAGGTGAGACCACAGGTATTTCTTAGGATTTCAGTCTAAGTTGGTCAGTGCATCATGTAGCAGAATTTACCAGGAACTAAGCCCTGTGTTCTAAGGGCAGAGTGGGGAGTCTGAGAATTTGGGATGAAGGTCCTGAGTCAATCCATGGAGTTAGGAGAGTGCCCTAGTCTCAGAAGAAGTTGAAATTAAATGCTAGAACAAGGCAACAAGAAATGGAGGGAGGTAAAAATAACATTACAGATTGGGAAGCCCAGTCCCCAGGGCTCCCTCTGGCTCACGAAGTAATAGATAGAAGCAAGACCAATTCAAGAGTGAACCAGTTGGGGGTCACAGTAATGGGACGCTTGGCTGTGTGGTGTACAGGAATTAGACAGAACTATGTATCAAATTTGGGCTCTTCTGCTGATAATGCTGAGACTTAGGAAATTTTTTTAAAAGAATGAGATAAGTCTTCCTCTGGGATATTTCCCTTGCCATTTCTTCTTTCCATTTCTCCACACTATGCTAGCTATTAGGGTTTGATGTTCCTGTTCTGTGCCTCTACAGTAATCTCTACTCTCACTATCACCGTGTCTGAAAACTCCCTGTTACTGCTTTCTTTGTCTCCTCAAGAAGATTGTAAAATTTATACAGCAGAAACCTCATCTTTTTTGTCCACCTTTGTCTCTTCAATGTCAAGCACAGTGCCTGGAACTTAATAAAAATATGTGGGTTATTGAACAACTAAAAAGGCTAAGGAATTATAAGAATCAGAAGGAGATTATGTGAAAAACAGGGCAAGGGAAAGTCCTTTTTATTTCCTGTAGTTTTACATTTAGTAACATGTTTATGAAGTACTACATTTGAGGCCTGTTCTAAATTATAAACATGAAAGGTTTTCTGGTAGAATTATAGGATTCTTAATAAGTCAAATTTTTTTCTAAAGCATGTTAAGTTCTTTTGCACATAGTCTTTATAAAAATATACTTTGCCTATCAGGCAATATACATAAGAAAATGTTTAGCTTTTCAATGTTACATTAAAATTTTAATAGTGCCTATTAAAATCCTAGACATAGAAGTTGTTCAACCACTATTTGTTAGTAGGACAAATATATCAAGCAAATGTGGCCACTTTTAAAATACTTCAAAGGTTAAGAATATCTATTTACCACTTAATTCTACACAGCTCATATTATAGGGGAGATTAAATGAGAATCTAAAAAAAAAAGAAAAACAATCTTTTTCCTTATATGACTTTTGTGCCATAAATTATTGTTGCTTATCCAACAAATGAGGTTTGGATTTTGAACTGGATTGCAACATATCTTGTCACCTGGTACATTGCCCCATAATGAACAATGAACCTTGATAAATCTTAACAGCACATATTAACTGTGTTAAGGTCTTAATTCTGCATGAAAGATAGTTTCACTTATCAGGTGAGATATTGTCACTTACCCAAACTTGTTAGAAAATAAAAGCTTGTGTATTTAAGAAGATAAACTTTGCCAATGGACTTCTGTCCTTATAAATCATCATGGAAACTGCTTACTTGCAAAACAGGTTTCAGACAATATTTATGTAAGCTGAAAATGACCTTCAATAAAAACAAAGGTTAAAAGAAACAGTGTTCTTATTATTTGACAGAGCTCTTCTATATTTTGTCATATATTACTTACTCAGGTCATATGTGAAGTTTTTGTTTTGAACAGAATAGAAGTTGTTTATTTTAAAACTAGGCTATAGGGAAGTATGGCATTTCTTTTAGAATCAATACCATTTTATCCTGTACTTGTAGAAAATCTCTTAAAACAAGCAAACAGGAACCGCAGTGGCAGATCTGGGTATAGAAGGAGGGTGGGAAGTAGAAAATTAAAATGTCCTGTTGTCATTTTTGTCAACCAGTTGATTCCGAAAGAATCATGAAAACACATGGAAAAAATCAGATGTCTGAGAAGTAGGGCACAGGTTACTGTGTTTGTTAAAAATGTCTCATAATATAGACTTTCAGCTAAAAAACAAGTCTATAAAATAATAATGGGCAGTGATATAGAATTCTAGCCTGGTTGATAAAATTTATTTGCTGTTTGATTATGGAAAATTTTAAAAAGATTATCTAAATTTGTCCTTGATCATCAAAAAATATGATAGAGTCCTGACCTGGCTGGCTTGCAGGATGGAGCTTTTGCTACCTTTTCTGTTCATGACTCTTTTTCTGGTACTTATATTGCACTCCTAGTCTTGCAACATCATCTCTGCCTCTTTGCTTCAAAGAGCTATTTGAAATTATCTTGTCTGCTTCTTTACTTATTTTGTTTTCTTTCTCTTGAATATAGGTTTCATGACAGAAGGATTGTGGATATTTTTCATACTATACATAAAGCACTGAAAAAAATTCTTAGAAATTAATTGGCATGTAAAATAACTGGTGAGTGACTTCTAGATATATCCCAAATGAATTGAATACAGGGATTCAAACACTACTTGTAAACCAATGCTGACAGAACACTATTATCAACATTCAAAGGATGGAAGCAATATGCAAGTGTTCTTTGACATATGAATAGATAAATAAAATGAGGCAGGCTCTCTGCTCCTGTGTGCCCACTGATAGCTGCTTTTCCTGTGTATCACTAGCAGTTATCCAGACACAATTGTGAAGGTCAGAGTGAGCAGATTTGCCCATATTGAATCTGCTTTTAACTCTACCAAAGTGGATGTGTGGCCATCAGTGACCCTTTCATTAAACTCAGCTACATGGTCTACATGTTTCAGTATGATTGCACTCACGGGGCAAGTTCCATAGCACTGTCAAGGCTGAGAATGGGAAGCTCGTCATCAATGGAAAGGCCATCACTATCTTCAAAGAGCAAGATCTCACCAACATCTGGTGGTTTGATGCTGGTGCCGAGTATGTGGTGGAGTCCACTGGTGTCTTCACCACCATGGAGAAGGCCAGGAATCACCTGAATGGTGGCTCCAAAATGGTCATCATCTCCACCCCTCCTGCTGATGTCCCCATGTTTGTGATGGTTGTGAGTCTCAAGAAGTAGGACAACTCCTTCAAGATTGTCAGCAATGCTTCCTGCACCACCAACTGCTTAGCTCCCTTGGCCAAGGGACAACTTTGGCATCATGGAGGAACTCATGACCACAGTCCATGCCATTGCAGCCACCCAGAAAACTGTGGATGGCTCCTCTAGGAAGCAGTAGTGCTACATCAGTAGGTATTTGCAGAATGTATCCCTGTATCCACCTGTGCTGCCAAGGCCATAGACAAGGTCATCCCTGGGAAGCTCACAGGCATGGTCTTTCATATGTATATTCCCATCATGTCAGTGGTGGCTCTGACCTGCTTCCTGGAGAAAGCAGCCAAATACAATGACATCAAGAGGGTGGTTAAACAGGTATCAGATGGTCCCCTCAAAGGCATTCTGGGCTACACTGAGGATCAGGTTGTGTCTTGAACTTCAACAGTGATACCTACTCTTCCACTTTTGACCCTGGGCTGGCATCTCCCTCAATGAACACTTTGTCAAGCTCATTTTCCATATGACAATAAGTTCCACTACAGAAACAGGGTGGTGAACCTCATGGTATACATGGCCTCCAAGGAATAAGGCTCCTCCCATCCATAACCCAGCAAGAACAGAGGGTGGGAGAGGCTGCATTGTAGAAGTCATTGCCCTATTCAGCCCCAACACTGAGAATGTCCCCCTCACAGCTTCCATTCCATCCCCACCTGTAGAAGAGGAGGGACCTAGGGAACTGTGGCTCAATAAAGCCAACTGTATCCAGAAAAAAATAAAAAAAATAAAAAAATGAGGTACACTTATAATGGAATGTTATCTAGCCCTAAGAAGAAAGAATATTTCCTATGCTACAACATGGTTAAACATTGAGGACATGATGCTAAGTGAAATAAGGCAGCCAAAGAAGGACAAATATTATAGGAAGTATCCAGATATTAAATATTCAATGTTAATATTTAAAAGGTAAAGAGTTTCAGTTTTAAAGAATAACAACTTCTGGAGATGGATGTTGATGCTAGTTTCACAAAAATGCATACAGTTAATGTCATAGAATCAAACTTAAGCATGGTTAACATGGTAAATGTTAAGCTATGTGATTTTCCCACAGACACTGGTGAGAGTGGGTATGAAGTTCCTTCCCATAGGCAGTTCTTTGTGGATCTCTAATTTCTTTCCATTTACTACCTCTGTCAGAGCCTCCCTCAACCCTCCACTCATACACTAGCTCTCGGCATACATATATTTCTTATTGGCATTACTATTAACATTTTGGACTGGATAGTTCATTTTGTAGGGGCTGAACCATGAGTGATATTTGGATACTTGGGAAGAGGCTTAGTAACATCTCTGGCTATTATTTACTTTTTTCAGGATTGTGACAGTCAAGGACTGGCTCAATGATAGAGTGCTTGCCTAGCATACATAAGGTCTCAACTCCTAAAGAAGAGAGGGAGAGAAAGGATGAGAGAGAGGGAGCAGGAGGGAGAGGAGGTGGGAGAAAGACAGTGGAGGGGGAGGAGGAGAGAGGAAGGAAGAGAGAGAGAATGAAAAACCAAAATGTTTCCAGACATTATGAAATGTCCTGAGGGTAGAAGATGAGATTTTTATGAATAATATTTATTGGTACCAGGAATTCAACTTATAACCTCATGCTTGCCAGTCAAGCTCTGTGCTACTGAGCTATATCCAACAGGGTTGTTATGGTTTAAATCTAGAATGTTCTTTAAAAGTTTCATGTGTTCAAAAGTGGGGCATTTAAAAGGTGATTGGATCATGGGGTGTTACTATATATAGCAATTGTTTGATATTCTATAGCTATATGTGCTGTTAGGAGGTGGAGCCTAGTTGGATGAGGTTTGCCACTGGTAGGACACATTTAGAGGGTGAATCTCCTCTTTTGGCTCCTTCCTCCTCACTCTACTTCTGCTTCCTTTCCTCTATAAGCTGAGCTGCTTTCCTTCACCATGTCCTTTTGCCATGATGTTTCTGCTGACCAAGGATTGAATCTTCTTATATAAAAGCCAAATTCAACCTCTTCTCTTTAAGTTGTGGGTGATGGGTATTATGTCCAGCAAGTGGAAAGCTCACCAATATAGGGGCCAAAATCACCACTGGTTGGGAAATGCTAGTTTACACATTATTATTACTTTTTCCTAAACTACCAGCTGCTTTTGTGTATCTATTGTACCCTGGTGAGGGCCTCTCCTCCACCATATTCTTCATTATTGTGGTACTTGTTGTGCTCTACTTACTGCTATCTCTACCATTACACTGGCATTCTTCATGCCTAATATATGGCCTAGCATGCAGTAGATGCCAAAAACATAGAAATCATTTTATTGATTTGAACTGAGTTTTCTCATTTTCAAAGTGGAGACAACACTTTATTGCTTTCTTTAAATGTGGAGATCAATTCATGAGAGAAATAATATAAAAAGTAAGGAATTGTACAACTGAGAAGTCATACTGTTATTATTAGAGCAAAATCTTCATTTGGCTCTACTCTGTTCTCTTAACAGTGAGCACTTCCTGTACTGCAAGTCAGATAGTTAAAGTTCTCTATCTTCCATAGCTCAATGGTGTCACCCAATAAATTTGCAGGTGAATTGCAGTAAAGTCCTGTCACTAGATATAGATTTATCTTTATAAACTTTGAGCATTTAGAGTGATGTGGGTTGAAAAAGTAGTAAGAGATTGCTAATTTGGGGCTTGAACAGAAACACATATTAAAAAACATAAATTTATTTTGGCTTATATAGTTTTTAAGTTAATTTTACTGAGAAAAAATTGCAATGTGACAGTTTCAAAACAGGTTGGTAGGAGAGTTACAACAATTAATACATTGCATATTGTTGTCTTTGTAGTAGTCATTCATAGCACAAGATGCAGACATGATACCCTGTCCAAACACTATTAGTACAATTAGTACAGATCTTTCTTTTTACTGAATTAAGAGAAAGTAGCTGTATATCTATCCTAACTATTTTGTATATACAGACACAAAATTGTCCTTCATTTATATCACCTTTTTTTTTGTTCAGTTTTGTCAGAGATGGGTATTCCATTGCCATCCAAATATTGTATGTGCATGAATTCAGCAAAATGTTCCAATATAGTCCAGTACTCCACAATAATAGTGGGTTATCCACAGGACTGGCATTGTCTGAATCTGATGACTTGAGCCTTGCACAGCTCAGCATATTAACATGGCTTCACTTTTCATACCTCATTTCTATACTTTTATGCTGGATGGTTAAGACCAAGATGAAGCAAGATCTATATAACAAAAAATGTAACTTTTGTATCTGACATAGTCAGTGAAGTCCCCTCAGGACTTATCCCAAAACTGTGAACTGCACTTTGTAGATCCTTTGTCAGTGTTAGCCATGTGGATGAATCACGGCCATTGCTTGACCAATATGCTTTCTGTGAAAGCCTGAGAGAATGTTTTCTCTCCATATGACTCTCTTTAGGCACACACTACATCATCAATTACATTCCTCTGTGGCCCTATAATCTCCTTGATCAGAAAATTTGGGGCACAACTGAGCTACATGATGTTACAGTACACGTTTCCTATCTACTGAGTCCTCATTGACCTTGAGAGGCTATGGACAAAATGTTGTATAAATCAATGATCCTGAGACCTATCAGCAGGTTGTTGAAACTAGCAGTTACTTGGTGGGAATTGACTAACTATATATGCTGATACATGTGAACTGAGCAACTGCGCCAAAGATAGCAATGTGTAATAGTGGGGTCATGCTTGGAATGCCTGGCATTCTGGTCTTCTCAATATGTACTGCCTGTCATGACATATCAGATGTGGGCAGACTGTATCTCAAGTAAAATTTTTTTAATGTTCCATCTTACATCTAAGATGTTTGATATTCAGACATATAGTGAGTTAAACCCACCTGCATATGTTGTAGGGCAATAATAAGTTTCTCTTCTGGACAGTTAACAACCTAAGTTTATAGACCAAAAATTGGAGAAAAAGAAGGGCTGCTTGGCTTACATAGTTTTACAAAAGAGTTGGATACTTAATATTTTTGAAATAGACAGCTTAAGTGTTGCCATTAATGTGCTTTAAAGGTACCAAGAACAAAAGGAGAAATACAAATTATATTTAATTACTTATTCTTATAGAAATAACTTACAAGTATGATTTTTCATTTGAAAGTATTTTATTGTTAGTCAAAATTAGTGTTATACATCGAAGGATTCATGTTCCTATAAAATAAAAAAAGTGCAACGTATTTCAAATCATTAGCAAAAGATGGAGATAACACATAAATAGAATTGAATACGAGGAAAATTTAGAAACAGATGATGAAGTTCAGAGGAAAGGGAATAATTACCTGAAAAGAATATGAGCAATACTTTGAAGGACTAGAGGCATATTTTGTTAATTAATAGCTAAATATTTTTATGCAATTAAAAGCAGATCAAGAAGGACTTAAGAGGGTAGTTATGACCATTAGACCTAC
The DNA here is from genome assembly GCA_002564305.1 of Octomys mimax. NCBI lineage: Eukaryota > Metazoa > Chordata > Mammalia > Rodentia > Octodontidae > Octomys > Octomys mimax. The sequence continues at coordinate 1,036 of NDGM011255658.1, read as the reverse complement.
CATCAATTCTTTTTTTATGTATTTAGTACAGGGTCTGCAGAGTCTCAATATGCAGATCAGATGTATAGTGATCCTCCCGTTTTCAGCCTCACAAGCTCTGGTATTACAGTCTACCAACATTTTTTAAGAATTGTGTTAGGAACTACAAAATGGTTCACTTACTCATCATCCATGACAGGACCCATTCAGACTGGCTTCTCTAATTAAGGAGGGGAGGTTAAAATTACATTTCTCAGATATTTTGTAAGCCATGTTTCCTTAGTTTTTAAAGATTTTTTACTTGTATTAGTATATGCATGCAGCACATATTATATTCATCATGGGCAGTTGATCCATGTACAGAACATAACTTCATTCTTTTTCATTCCCTTCCCTCTCTTTGCCCCTTACTGTTTGCAATAGACCTATTACACAGTTTTTATTCTCTGCTTTTTATTTTGCTCTTTAATTGATTGATATTTTTAGTTTCTTATAGAAGTGAAACAATGTGATATTTAAGATTGTGTATGTGTTTTTTTTTGCACTTAATATTATGCATCCATTTTCTTACAAACAACTCAGATATATCTTTCTTAATGGCAGGTTAGTAGTCCATTGTGTATAAATACAAACTTTTCTTTAACCTTTTGTTTGTTGATGTACATATAGGTAATTCTATATGTACTACTACATATAGAATTGTATGTAGCTATTATGAGTTGTGCTGCTACAAACACAGGTATGTAAATCATTGTACTATGGTGTCTTTATTTCAGGAAGATACCTAGAAAGGGAATGCTAGGAAAAATGGAATTTCTATTTTTAGCTTTTTAGGGCTTTCCATAATTATTAGTTTACATTTTCACCAACAATATAGAATGGTTCCATTTTGGCCCTAGCCCTTCAAGGTCAGTGAGGACTCAAGACATACGAGAAGGCTTTATATCATGAATATTAAAAACTGGCTAACTTTAAAAAAATCAGTACTATATGATATATAAGAACTGTCTGACATATTTGGGGGTTATTCTTTTCCCTCAAAAGACATGAATGAGAT
>NDGM011255657.1:0-18113 GCA_002564305.1 Octomys mimax | reverse complement strand
TTTAGTTCAGCTTGTTCCAAGTAGGTGCTTTAGACCACTGAGCCATCTCGCCAGCCCTTGCTGTTTTTCATATACTGAGCAAATCAGAGACTTTAGGTAAATATTTATCCTCAGAAAGGGAACCTTAAATATTTCTTCATGCCTTTCTAGTTTGCTTAGGAAATGTTCCTTATCTTTAGATACTAAAACCATCTGTGTTACTTTTTAAAAAATTGCTGGTTTTTTTTTTTTCTGTATTTAGGACAGGGTCTACAGGGTTTCACTACTAGATTGGACTCACAGTGATTCTCCTGTTTTCAGCCTCCCAAGTGCTGAGATTACAGGCATTCACCGCCACACCCAGTCTCAATCACCATCTCAGAGCACCCTGGGGGCGGGGCCGGCACTGCAGGCCAGGGATGGAACTCAGGCTGCTGAGCTCTCTGCCTAAGTAGGCACTTTAGTCCACTGAGCTATGTATGAGGCTGGCCAAAATGGCTTGCTGTTTTAAGGGTTATTGTATTTTCTTAAATTTCTACAGTAATATTAAATATATTTTCTTTTCGACAATACAGAAGTACTCAAAATAGTAAAATAGCCCTTTGTGTGCTCCCACATCCTCACAAATCCTGTGTACATGTCTCTAATACACTTTCAATACATACACATGTGTAAACGTAAGTGAAGTTTCTTTGTGTTCACAAATATTTTCTGCAGTGTTGAAACTGCTCTAAATATGTGCTATCTAATATGGTAGGTATTCCCTACATGAGGTTGTTGAACACTTAAAATGTGATTAGGTGACTATAGGATCATATTTTTAATTTCACATTATCTGGATTGGTTTGAATTCAGTTTATAAATGACACCTAAGTAGGAATCAAAGAAGTATAATTGTCTCTGTAGACAATATAATCTTATACGTAAAAAGATCCTGAGTCCAAGTTAAAAAATAAACTGTTAAAACCAATAAGTAAATTCACTTAATTTCTAGGATACAAAATCAACACACAAAAACCAGCATCGTTTCTACATGCTAATAATAAGATATTCAAAAAAGATATCAAGACAACAATCCTACTTGTGAAACCATTAGCATGATCAGAAGCTAATGACTTAGGTGAAAGATCTGTGCACTGCAGACAATGAAGCCAAACTGAGGACAAATACATAGACAGGTACTAATGTTCATGGTTTGGAAGAAACATTATCCTTACAAATGTCTATCCTCCCAAGTAACTTACAGGTTAAAATGTGCTTTCTTTCCAAATTTTAATTACATTTTGCACAGAATTATAAAATGAAATTCTAATCTCATAAGGAACCATAAAAGACTTCAAATCATCAAAGCAAACTTGAGCAGAGAATGAAACAAAAAGACAAAACGAAATGGAACCTAGAATTAACATACTACTCAACTTCAAAATATGCTACAAAGCTATGGCGATTAAAACGGCAAGATGCTGACCAAAAAAATACAGGTAGATTTAAAGAACCATAGACAGTCTCAAAATGTTTCTGTTCATTCCCAGTCAGCTGATCTTGACAAAGCTCCAAGTAGAGACAGTAATGAAAGGGCAACCTGTTCAATAAATGGTATTGGTAAAACTAGATGTCTGCATGCAAAAGTGTAATATCATATTCACACCACATATAAAAATAAACTCAAAATGGATTAAAGACTCAAGCATAAGACTTGAAACACTAAAACTTCTAGAAGAATATAGAGAAAATATTTTTGACACTAGTTTGGACAGATCTTTCTGGGGTGTGATCTCAAAAGCATGGACAACAAAAGCAAAAATGTACAAACAGTATTGCACCAGACTAAAAAGCTTCTCCACAGCAAAAGAAATAGCAAAGTGACAGATTTTGGTAGACTAAAAATATTTACAAGCCATACATCTGATAAAAGACGCATTCAAAATGTATAAAGAACTCAACCCAATAGCAAAAGAAAATAACCTTATTAAAAATGGATATGGCACCTGAATAAATGCAAATGACAAAGGAATATATTAAAAACATCACTGGTCATTAGAAAAATACACAATAAAATTGCAATTATGTATCATCTTATACCTGTTAGAATGGCTATAATTAAAAATATAATGATGGTAAGTGCTGGTAAAGATTAGAAAAAAGAGAACCCTGGCACACTCATGTTGGGAACATGAATTACTATAGTCACTGTGGAGTATAGTATGGACTTTCCTGGTAAAATTAAAACTCTAAACTACCGCACAATCCAGAAATCACACTCCTGAATGTGCATGTGAAGCAAATAAAATCAATATGCCAAAGACATGTCTTCAGTGCCACATTCACCATAGCATTATTCATAATAGTAAGATAAGGAATTGACCAAGTGTACATCAACTGAGAAATGCATAAAAACTGATGCAGAAATAAAATGGTGTATTATCCAGCTTTGAGAAACAGAAACACTATGTCTTTCAAAAACAAGGATGGAGCCAAGTATATATTATATGAAGTAAGTGAGTCATAGAAACACAAATACCAAATGATCCCACTCATATATGGGATCTAAAATGATCTTGTCAAAGCTAAGAGTAGACTGGTGGTTACCAGAGCACAAAAGGTGGGGGAAGTGAGATATTAGAGGATATATAGTTTCCATTATAAGGGATAATAAGGATTTTTTGAGATCTATTGCACAGCATAGTGACTACCACTAATAATAATATCTTTTTATTAATTTTATTGAGAAACAAATAGCAATGAGACAGTTTCAAAACTGATCAGTAGGACAGTTTCACTAATTAATACATTGTATATTGTTGCCTTTGTAGTGGTTATTCATAGTACAAGATGCAGACATGATATATCCTGTATATTTAAAATACCTAAGAACAAATTTCAAATGTTGTCACAAAAATGTTAAATTTTTGAAGTGATAGATCTGTTAAATAGCTTGCCTTAATAGTTCCATATTGTACCCTAATATACAATTAAAATTTGTCAACATAAGATAAAATAAAAAACTGAAAAAAACAAAATGTAAGTTTTAATCAGTGAGTACAAATTCAAATGACAGAAAATATAAAGTCAAATAAGAAAAGTAACAACTATGTGAGGAATATACCAATGGATGCTTAAGTACCAGTACTTCACTGGAGAGAAGTCATCTCACTGAATCTGCACAACCCCGTAACAAATTCTATGATTAACATACAAAACATGGGTTTAAACCTAGATAATCTAGGTCCAGAAAGTGCCTTACTTAGCTTAAGCTGAGCTTACACATATAGAAAAATCATGTGCTGAGCATAAAATAGCATGAGCTTTGACAGAGACAAAACTAGATTTGTGCTTGGATCCTACTACTTACTAAACTCCTTGGCCATCTAACACCAGGCAAGTCACTTAGCCTCTCTGACTTTTGATTTATAAAATCTATAAAATGTTGCTTATAGTTTCTTCTTACCCTCAATGTGACATACACTTTAAGACATCACACCATTATGTGTGGTTCCTTTTTTCAATCTTCCTCATCAAAACGCTTACCTTTGTGGGATGATCATACATAGTTTGGGGTGTTACTGGAGATTAAAAGGATTAAAATTAAATGAGATCAAAGCAGATTAATATTAAGCATCCATATTGATACTTGTGAGCCAGATGTTATTTGCATAGAATTTTAACCTGTTAAAATAATTGCGAGGCAAAGGAGTCTCTGCAGCGATCGCATAAGGCATAAGTAGGATGTTAGTACCTAGGTGTTTGCAATCAGATCATGGTGCAAGTCACAGATCCAATGCTTACAACTTGGGTGACGTTGGCAAAAGTACTTACCCTCTTTTTCTGTGTCTTTTCATCTACAAAATGAATATAATAATGATGCCTATCTCATTGTATTGTAAGTGCTCAATGAAAAGTACATGGAGAATTCTCAAGGCCTAACATATGCTGGGCAGCAGGCAGCGGTGCTTCCACTAGCACTTCCATTCATAGCAGCAAATGCAGTAGTTCAACCAGCACTACTACCAATCCAGGAATACAGATGCCAAGGGCTTAGGTTCCATCCTCAAATTTCCAACACTCTACGAAACAGAAAATTTTCCAAACCCTGTGGCATTCATAGATTTACTCTTTCTGAGTAGAGAAAATGAAAACTCTTCTTACAGGGCTGCTGTTTTTACTATTTGTTTTTATTCTCTTTAAAAAATTTTAAAAATGTGAAACACCTATTAAATCTCTGGAATGTACAAGATACACAGATCTAGTCACTTACAATTGTATTTACAGTTAATACCTCTAAAATAGGCGGTTTCTTTGCTGTACTTGGAAGGCCCTGACTTCTGTTTAGATTTCATGAGCTATCTACTTTACATACTGGACACTCTCCCCTTTTAAGTTCATTTCCAATTATATGATATTTTGTAACATTTGGAGGGAGATGATATTTCAGTCCTATTCCCTTGAGATTCAGAGCTGAGTTGTTTTGCCTTCTTTATGCTCCCTTGACTTTAAGTTCTGAAAGAATTGCAGGCATTTCCAGCTATGTGGATTATCAATCTTCACATGGTTCAGCTAGAGTAATGTACTTTTCTAACACATTTGAATTACATGCTTGTGACATAAGATGTACTAGAAATATAAAATTCTGTTGAAGACAGACACATTAACATAAAAATGTTTATGAACTTCTAGAAAATGATACTTCTGACATCATGGCATCACTTGAAATGATAAATTACTATTACTGTAGGCTAATTGTGGGAGAGAGCTAGTTGAACTGCTGTTGAATCTAAATAGCAGAATATGAGAAAATGATTTTTGGGTAGTTAATGAATGAGACTCATGCTGTATATTTTTAAAAAGTGTTACGTTCATTAGTATATGTTTGTAGTACATAATGATTACATTCATTTTTTGAAGTTGTTACATGAGCATAACACATCTTAATTCTTTTTTTCCTCTTGCCATCCTTGTATCTCTTGGTCACTTTCTCCTTTGCAAAAGATCTGTCTCCCTGTTTCCTGTGAAAAATCTTTTTATTTTGCTCTTTGATTTATTTGTACATTGGATTTCTACTATAAGAGAACTCATGCGGTACTTAAGTTTGTGTATTTTTTATTTCTCCTAACGTTATGGTCTCAAGATGCATCTATTTTCCTAACAATGAATCAAATTTATTCTTCTTATGGGAAGTAGTAATTCCTTTTGTGTAAATACTATATTTTGTAATCTATTTATCTTTTGATCAAAATATGGGCCACTTCTAAGAATTACCTATTATCAATTTGCTACTATAAACATTGGTATAGCATAATGTCTGTTTTAATGAAAGAACATTTATTTGTTAAGTGCATTCATTGTAAAAATGGGATAGAATTAAAGTATTTGAAAGTGTAGTTTGGTATATTCTACTAAGTAGGCCGAATATTCTCCCAGCATTTCTGCAGTGCCATTAATTTGCTTAGCACAGCCTTTCTTCATGAAAGGTGCAGGATCAACTTAAGCCTAGCCTGTGTCCAAATAATCACAAAACTTGACTTTATGGGTTCCACCTAAATAAGGATTTGTCATTGCAATAAAGATCAAAACTTAGAAGTTTACGAGTTATGATTCTTTTCTTTCACTGCTTGATTTTCCTGATTATAGATTTCATTTTGAGTAACACTCTAGAGTATTATATTAGGATTACTAAAGTTCCTGGAAAATAATTGGAACTAAATGTGTGTTTTTAAATAGAGACCTACTTATTGGTGCCAGTTAATCTGCTAATATCAGCAAAGTAAGACAATAATATAGAAATGTTAATTTCATTGCTAATCTTAAATCCTGCTTTAGGGAGAATTAAATTCTTAATACTATGGCTAAAGAGTCAAGTCACGCTAGATTAGCATTGGTGTACATTAGTAATGAAAATAGATAAGTCTGATTAGTGTCACTTCAAGTTTTGTGAGTCAGCGATATGGCCTTACAAATTTAATATTTTGAAGAGCAGATAAAGAATCTGTGGGAATCATTCTTATTTAAAAAGTTAAAACCTTCACATCTCTTCTACAAGAAAAGTTCCCATTCATACATAGGGTTGTATACAATTCACTCAACAGTGTGCAAAGGACCGAACTTTGCAAACCATAAAATGTACAATAAAGAAGCCACTAAAATTGATTTTCATTTAAGTAGATTACCAGTATTTTCTTGCTTAACTGGAAGTGGTGTTCTGTATTCCTTCAAGCTATTTTCAGCCATGAGACCACCACATGTATGATTAGACATAGCTTCATTTGGAGCTGTTTAAATATCCAGCACTACCCCCCTCCTTAACTTCAAAACCTTTCTTAACTTGAGCAAGCAAAGAAGAGACCTATAGATGAATGTGCAGAATTTTTCATTGTGAGTCCTAATGACCACGTTGTGAGACCAGTGAAATGACTCTTCCTTGTCCTTATTCTCTTTGTGCTCTCTCTCCCTAAATGTGTCCTACCAAATGATGCCTAGAGATCTCCTCTCTAGCCAAGAACCTTCTGTTGCTATCATGCAAACAAGCCGATGCTTCCCTTCTCAACCTGCTTTTCAATCCCCTACCCAGTCTCTACAAGATTTCCTTGTTCTGAGTCCATTTAATTAGACCCTTGCTATCTTGCCTAAGTGTTACTAGTAGTAGTAATAGCAGAAGTCAATAATGAAAACAACAAACAGCACTGAGTATAATTACTGTTTTATTATGCTCCAGGCATGCTGCAAGCATTTTATATCCAGTACTTCATTTAATCCTCACTTTTACATATGATGAAATTGAGACTTAGGAAGATTAAGAGTCTTATCTAAAGTCCCATAGTGAATAAGAGGACTCACTTTTTTTTTTTAATTCTGAAGCTCCAAGACTTTAACCAGTACAAATCTACAGTACTGCCTTGCTGGTTTTAGAAAATGGAGTAAGAGTTAATATTCCAGAAAGTATTTTGAAAAATGTCAAAATTGTTTTGCCCTTTTAATGATTTATAGCTTAATATCAGCCTTTGCTTCATACTGTCTTATTTTAAAAAGTAGGAGGGGAAAAGCTTGAAAATAAAGAAAGGGAAAGAAGGGAACAAGAGGAAGAAAATGGAGCAATGATTGGCTCTCAACTGAACTCAGCAGATTGGCTTAGTGGAGTTAAGCCTGTCATACTTATTGGTAAGTTAAAGGATACCTTAACTAGATGTGATATCATGAAAATTGTATAAATGTGCAACATCTCCTTTTCTTATTCATGAAAATTCTATTTCAATAAATTATAACCAGAAAAGCCTCTAAATCCAGGCATGCCATGTCTCTGAGTTTATCTTACCTCCTCCTGTAAAGTACAATTATGACTGATATTTTGAAGGCCCAATCTATGAATGTACAATGTGAAAGTTAAAGATATCCCTTAGACAATAGCAAAAGTGGTCTTATCTCACATATGAATTCTTCCCATCTATGATTACATTTAATTGTCGTCTTGATTGGCTTGGGTGATGTTTAGTAGAGTAGTAAAGCACTTCTGCGGGTATGAGTGCATGGTGGAGGCATGACATTGGGCATGAGATTTTGTCACTCACCTTTTTTTTCTCTGGTACTTTTTCCCTGCTCTCCCTCCTTGGCATCATGAGCTAAGTAGCTTTGCTTTGCTATGCCCTCTTGCCTTGGAACCAGCAAACTATGAACTGAAATAGTGAGCCTCTCCTCCTGATTTAAACTGTGGGTATTAGATATTTGGTTACAGTATAGAAAAGCTAACTAAACAAAGCCATAAGAAGATACAAAGCAGTATTTGTTGCTATTCCTTAATTTCTCTCCATTTCTAAAACCAGTATACTGTCCTATGTACATTGTAGGGCCTTAATAGTTTCACCTGGCATTCCTAGTTGGTCCTGAATGATTCTGACCCACTAATATGAAAGAACTGTTGTGCTTTTAATATTGTGCACTTTTCTAATACAAAATATGAGGGTTTAAGATTCTTTTTGTATAACATGAAATATAAATTTAATTAAAATAAAGATCCAGCTGTCCCTAATACTGCACCAAGAAGAACTGTAAAGCTGTTTTGATAGCAATTGACTTTGTTGTTTGAAAGCTCTCTTTTGCATTTCAATTGTTTTATGTGATTTGTATAAAATTAGTGAATTTTGGAACTTCAGATGATTTACTCTGGTTAAAAGCATGAATAAAAAAAATAAAAGCATGAATGAAAACTATACCTCCTGAAATTAAGCCAAGGTAAGTGTTTTTACATCTGTTTCCTGACCTCACTCAAGTTTTGTTTTCTAGCCCAAGCAGTCTTTCAGCACACATAGCCTGGAGCTTGTTGCAAAAACAGACTAGTCTCAAAAGTACACCTGGTACTGATTTTTTTTCCCATGAGAGGCTTTTGATGCTAACTATTTCTGGTTTGTATTTGTTCTCATTCTCTTTTGTTGCTAATTCACTACAAATGGTCACCAACAAAGTCGATATGTGGGAATTGGCCTTAGGACAAGGAAAGCCAGTTGATTCAATATTAGATATTAGGATGGCCACCATTCTAGCTTGTTCCATGTTTAACATAAAAACTCATGTCTACACAAATCCCTAGCCCAAGGTATTCCAGAGTAACTAGTTACCCTACTAGTTGTATACCTATGCCTCATGATATATTAGAACACTTGTCTTTGAAAGTTTAATCATATTCTGTTCTATTTTTCAAAGTATTTATCAAAAATTTGGGACTGCTGTTGAGATGGCTCAGTGGTCTAAAGCACCTACTTAGAACAAACTTAGCAAAGCACAGGTACCACGGTTCAATCCCCCAGCACCACATACCATCCAGCCCCACCCCCTGGTGGGCTGAGCTGGCACACACACACACACACACACACACACACACACAAATAAATAAATAAAATTAAAAAAAATTGGGACTGTATTTTAATAATTGTTTATTAAATATTTTTCTTTTTCACTAGAGGTTGAGCTTTATAACTACTAGATTTGTGTATTCTTTACTATTGCATTTCTAACATTGAGAAATACTTCACATGAAGTAAGTTCTCAACATTTACATATTAGATTCAAAAATTAATAAGTTACTTCCTCTAGTCCACCTTCACATCCATAATGAAGTATTAATTACCTACTCCACACAGTTGCTGTGAAAGATGGAAATATGTTTGTGTAAAAGAGTTGATGTACGTTTTATAAACCATAAAAAATAGATTGTTAATCATGGTCAGTATAATGTGTGATTGATAATAATCTCTCTTTATTGAGGAACTCACTAAGTGGTAGTTTTTTTCAATGTTTTACTTTATTCATCCTTATAATTATCCTTCAAATTTTAGGTAGATATTATCTTCATTTTATAAATGATCAAACTCAGCAAAAAGTTAGGGCCAAGAAAAAGGTAAACATTGCAGTGTTCAAGACTGCACTGACTTCTGACACCATTCATAGGTTTGGATGTTTCTCAAGTCACCCTCACCACTACAGGGACTCATAGAAATGACTGGCTGCTCTTGTACTCATAGGTATGGCTTATTGTAGGTAAAGATACAAATTAAAACCATCCAAGGGAGGAAACACATCTAACATATGTAGGAGTGCCAAGTTCTACATTTGAAGTAGTGGTGCTTCAATAAGCCTCCTATTGGAGAATCTGGGCATATAATCTTTTGGCATTCATATGTGCCCCGACTTAGGGGACACACTTATGGTATCCATGTGCAACTGTATCCATGGTATATTGACAACCAGGGAAGCTCACATAAGTCTTGTGTTTTAGAGTTCTTATTGAGACTCAATTACAAAGACAGGATTGATCAATTGCCCATACAATTAATCTCAGTTTCCAGGTCTACTGGTACCATGTGACTGAAGATGATACCCCAAGTCACATTGTTACAATCTGGCTAGCCTGAGTCCTCCAATCAAACAAAAATTACCTGGTAGGAACCATAGGGAGAGGCCAGATGCCTTTTTAGGGAAGTTTTAGTTCTTTGTTACAGACGGATATAGAGATGTGAATAAACTTCCAAACTTTGTATAGCTTGTTCATATGAACACAGTCTGTGTCATCTGTATACATTTTTATATTTTCCACCATTTTATCTCTGAGACTGATATATTCTATCTTTTTTTTACTCACTATGTAGCCTAGGGCAGCCTCAAATTCATGGTGATTCTCCTGCGTGCTGGAATTACAGGTGTGTACCACCACACCCAGCAATGACATTTTTTCTATGTACTGCAAAATATGTATATTCATATATAGAGCAAAGAAAGGATTGATTATGGTTAAAAAGACTGGAAGAACATATAATCATCCCTCTGTACTTGTTTCCTCCCTCTTACACGCACATCGGCTCACAAAGGGCTCTGCTCATGATCTGTTGAAATTCTACTTTAAATGCTAATTAAAAGCTGGCAATACCTCCTGGAGCCTTTTGCTTTTAAATGTGTGTCTCTTAAACATAGAACAACTATGATGACAAGTTTTGATGCGACTTCTAACAGGGATTTGTAGGCCTATATAATCTTCCAGGGCCTCCTCAAATCATACAACAGCCAGCCATCCTTTACATCTTATGGTTCTAGGAGATGGAAAAGGCAGTGGAAAAATGACAAGTAAGAAGAAGAAAGGGAAACAGAAGAGAAAGGCAATAAGGCCATTTTGAAGCTCTGAAGTAATTTGCACCTGTTCCGAAGTGAGAAAACAGAATTCAAAGGGCTGCATCACACAAAATGTCATCAACAGCTTAAATAAATCAGGGAAATCCTAGGAAAGATTTAGTAAAAAGACCAAAGAAGATCAAGTGTTTGATGGAACAACTTTTTCAGTATCTTTATGAACAGTAGGAAGAAGGAATGCAAAATTATAGCAAATCTGCAATGCAAACAGTGAAAACTGCATGGACCTTGTAGTCTATCCTACGAGTTTATATTTCAACTCTTACATTAGCTATGTCTCCATAGGAAAATTATTTGCTTTTCTAATCTTCAGTTTCCTCACCTATACAACTGGTGCTAATAAAAAATCCGCAGGACATTTTCAGGGAATAAATAAGATAATTCATTTAATATACTTAATATAATATCTGGCACAAGGTAAGCATTTGGTAAATGTGAGTATAATGATGAAAATGTATATATTGTTTTCATCCATAAAGCAGAAATAACTATTCTGCTTATATCACAGGGTTATATGTGCATCTTCTGCTTCATTTGACTGAGCAATCCTTTCCAATCAGTGCAAGTTCAGGTCTTTCAGGTCACTATGTCTTTAATCCTTTTTGAAAATAAGTAGTGTTTCATGAAAGACTGATAACTGGAGTACATGCTAAATCTCATGTACATAAAATACATGCGTTGACCATAGATAAGGGGAAAACAGTAAAGCTTTGTTAGCCCACTCAGCATAGTGGCATTATATCGCACTATATAGTTACACATTCATGTTTCAATATAGGCTGTACAACTTTCAATTTATGGGACCTACACGAAAATGCTTATTCTGACACTCAATTTCCTAATTGTTCATCGCTAACAATTCTTATACCTCTGTACATTTAATCTAAAAGCTAAAAAGCTTATTCTTAGCTTATCAAGTGGTGTTTAGTTTTTTAAATAAAAGTCTTGGAGTCTGTCATTTTCTTTCTGTGTCTGTTATGATTATGTGAAGTTTTTCTTTATTAATGGTGACTATCTGGTACTAGAATAAAATCAGACACAAAGTTCAATGGAATAGAATTAGGAATACAGAAAAAACTTATACCTATCTATCATCAATTTATTTTTGATAAGGGTACCACAATTATAATGGGGAATAGTCTTTTCACCAAGTGGTTCAGGAACAACTGGTTATCAGTAAAAAAATGGGTTTTTAACCTCTACCTCACACTTTATAGGCAAACAACTCAAAGTGGATCAAATATATAAATACAGTAACTTAAAATACAAAACTGTTAGAATAAAACATAAATATAAATCTTCATGTCTTCATATTATTCATTGGTTTCTTAGATATGACATTTGAAGAACAAGCAATCAAAAATAGATAAAACATACTTCATGAAAATCAATTTATGTACATCAAAGGGTACTCTAAAGAAAATGAAAGGAAAACACAGATAATGGATGAAAATATTTGTAAATCATGTATCTGACAAGTATTTTGTACCTAGACTATATTAACCACTCTTATAATTTAACAATGAAATTGCAACCCAGTTATTTAAAAGGCAAAGATTTCAGTAGATATTTTTCCAGAGGAGTTTTACAAATGGCCAATAAGCACATACAAATATGCTCAATCTTATCAATCATTAGGGAAATGCAAACCAAAACTAAAATGAGATGTAATTTCATATCACCTAAAATGGCTATGATAAAAACTAATTTTTTTTTTTTGTGGAACTAGGGATTGAACTCAGGCCACTGTGCTTGCCAGGCAGGGGCCTATTCTAATAAGCTATCTCCCTGGCCCCAAAAATAAAATTTAAAATCAAGTACTGTGAGAATAAAGCAATTAGAGCCCTCATGTGTTGCTGATGGAGATGTAAAATGGTACAACCATTGGAGAAATATGCAGTTCCACATCAAGTTCAATCTGTACACTCAAAAGAAATGTAAACATGTTTATATACTAGTACATAAATTTACTTAGCAGTAATATTGATAACAGGCAGAAAGTAGGAAAAATCTAAATGTCCGTCAACTGATGAATAAACAAAATGCAAAGTATGATTCTAGAGAAATAATGACACACGTATTGAGCTCCATGTATTTAGTATTGATTGAGACACAATATTTAACATTCCCAGCTTGAAGGAGGAGAGGTTTTCTTTGCTTTGCTTTTGAGGGTATTCAGTCAGTGGTCTGCTGGCTCCAAGGCAGAAGCATCATTGTAGCATGGCATGGCATATAAAGCTGCTCATTTCATAGTGGCCCTGAAAGAGAACAGGGAAGAAGTGCAAGAGAGGGAGTAACCAAGGTCCAGATATAACATCCAGTGTCACACTTCCATGACCCATGAGAACTGTGCTCCACCAGTCCCATTTGCGGCTCTCAGGCCAATAAAGTTGACTTAAGTAAGTGGCATCATAAATACTTCATCCTTGATGCAAGATGGATGATATCTACACAGAGCAGCATTATTCTGAAATAAGTGCAATAAACTGCTTTATACATGCTACAGCATTGAGGAATTCTAAAAACATGGTAAGTGAAAGAAGTCAGAAATAATAGGTAATGTAAAATTAGTTTATATGAAATGTTAAGAATAAATATACAGATAGAAACTAAGTTGGTGGTTGCTATAGCGGAGGAGAGAGGAATGAGCACTGACTACTGAGTACCTGTGGGATTTCTTTGGATCAATATGTCCTAGAATTAAGTAAAACTAATGGTTGTACAACCTTGCGAATGTACTGAAGCTTTTGTATTATACACCAGTTGGTGAATTTTGTACATTATAAATATCAATTAAAAAGTTAGATTTTGGGATCAGGGAGATTGATCTTTTGAAAAGAAAGGGAACCAAGAGATGGAAAGAGGGGAGGAAACTGGATAAAAATATTAAAAATGTTATGTACATATGCTAACTCTCCACAATGAATAGAACCATTATGTAATACAAACATGCACTAGTAAGTTTTTTAAAGTTAGCTTTTCATATTAGCTGTTTTTCCCAAAGATCTCTTTGAGAGGAAAAAAGTAAAACCTATTGTAAATTAAAAAAACATTTAAACAGCAAAATTGTTTCACTTGTTCTGCTACCAAGTAACTATGATACTGTAAGCTGCCAGTCAGTCCTCATTGTATGATGCGCCTATGTATTTCTTATGATGCGTCTATATATCGAGCACCACTGACTGAACATCTCTTTAATAGCTGCTTTAATTTTCTTCTACCCTCAGTTCTTATTGTCTGGTACTCTCTGTCCCTCTCCTCTCCTCTCTCTTCACCTCCCTTCCACTCCCCTCCCCTCCTCTCCCTCCACTTCCCTTCCTTCCTCTCCCTGTTGTCCCAGAATGTTGTTTCTGTGCTGTGTTTTAGCATATTTTGTGCATTTCTACTTCTATGGATAAGGTTTATATCTAGATTTGCCTACTTTTCTTAATCAGACCCTTGCTTTCTGGCTTCAACTATCTTTTCTCTGGCTCTACCCATTATTCTTGGCTAGATTCCTTCTTTACTACTGTTCATAACTCTTCATGAAAAATCTCCATGGAGCATTATTCATTTTGAAATATTTTTGCCTTGTCTCATAGTCATGGAAATTTGGCCACCTAACCAAATGAAATATGCTGTCAAGTACTAATAGTATTTGCCTGAGTACAAAATCTCAGCCCCGTATATCCAAATATTTTGATGTAATTTGATCTGCAGGCCTTTTTTCATGCTGCCCACACTTTGAAAGGAGAGTGCTTCATAAAACATACTGAATTGAGGAAAATCAATAAGCAATCTGTGTGATAATTAATTAAGGTGCCAGTATAAATTACTGTTTCTTCTTTTCCTGACTTGGGTCACAGTCGTGTTTGATTTGGGAAGTTGTCCATTTTCAATTATAGTTTATTCGGTGTTCTTTTTATGTGACCAGAGTGAATGACTGACAGGAAGTCGTGTTCTGGAATGGAACTGGGGAGCAAGTTCAATATTGTGAAAGGGTGGCTTAGAAAAAAATATTTTCAAGGCAGAGGTGATATCAGGGTGAGGTAATGGGGAAAAATTCTCAGTTCATGACCCTAGGCACTATTATGATGAAGCCTATTGTGGCATCGCTGTACATTGATCTCAGATTTTCTGTATTCATCAGGTCACTTGATGAGCAAATATTTCATGAGGTATTTTGCAATGCACTAGAGCTATAGCTAAGTATAAAAGTATCATGTATAAAGACTGCCTTAAATCTAACAAGGGAGATTGCCATTAAACAGAGTTGTATAATTCATTAATTAAAATTTTCATTGCTAAAAAGAAATGCATTGTCTAGCAGAATTATTTTTATGCCTCTAGGTTTACAATTCAAACTAAACCTACGAATCACATGAAAACTTTCTATCATCTTCTTTACTCCATAAAAGCTAAGGACATAAGTAAATAATGGATGAAGTGATTCTCTCTCAGAGATGCAGAGAGATGTTTATGTGAGACATTTTGGGGTCCAGTGCATATGACAACATGTTCTAGCTAAAGAACTCCCCAGTGCTACAATGTTGCTCATTACTTAGTACAAGTCTAAGCTCCTTTTATCCTTGTTTCACTGGTAGAAGCTACTCAAAGACAGTGTTCCCTGAATACTGCCCAAAGACAATGTGGCAAACAGATCAGGAACAGACTGTGTTGGTAGTTAGTCAATCCCAGGAGTGATGATAGTGGTGACAGGCCTGTCTGGCAAGAGGTTGTCCTCAATCAAAAATACTTCTGGATTGCCTGGTGTTAAAAATATTGGAATGTTTGAGTGAAATAGGCCGAGGAACATCAATAACTGAAGTTTCCTGTTTATTCTGGATAGTATAGGCATCATTATAATGCCTGAAGGCTTGGTCCTGGAGCAGATCTCTTTAGGTAAAAGAGTTTGTGAAGTTTGCATTACTGAGGCACTATCATGGCTGGAAATAATGGCTAAATGCCAACTCTTTTCTTAAATGTATGCTTAAGGAGCATTTACTAGTGCCAATTTATTCTTAGCTCTGTGAGGTTTCTCATGTATATGTCACATAGACAGGGATATTACTTATATGTGATGCAAAGGTCCCAACCTAAATGCATTATCAGTTTTCATAACTCAATTTGTTACAATTATACTCAATTTACAGACTGTGCAACTGCTAGTTCTCTCCCCAGTAGACATGTGATTAATTGACTTAGTAGTAAAAATGCCATCAAGACAGACCTAAGTTCTAGCCATCTCCCACTGGTTTTAAATTTAGGTAAAGATAAGTCAGGTTTAAAAACCCAGGCCTTTCCTATCATCAGGGGCAGGAAAAAGGTAAAGTAAGCACAATAATTCACTCAGCATCAGTGCCAGACAGGTGTCGTATGTTATTCGGCCAGTATAACTTCATGAGGGAGTATGCTATATTTTAATGACTAATCCCATTTTAGAATAAATCATACGTAGAATCTTTCTGAGATCATCTGGGAATAATATTTGAGGGAGTATGATTTAAACTTCATTTGTATATTAACCTCTCACCAGAGTCTAGTCTGAGGTATCATAAATATTAAAATTCTTAAGCATGTATAGCTAATTTATATTACTAGCATATTGCATGTGTGAGCATATTGTGGTTTGTAAAGTATAAATTATGTATTTAGATCTCTTTGTGACAAATTTGCGGATATTAAAAATTGCAAAAACAATGGAGTTTATAAGAATGTTATAATTGCTACTGCAGGTATATGTGGCCAACCTCGTCACACATTCTGAGAACTATACAGTCAGTGATTTAACTATATTATTCCCATTAAATACTTCGTCTGAATATGTATATTACTAAGTGAAAATATGTGCTTTGCAAAGCGTGTGTGTTGCAAAAAACCTGTTGTTTTCAAAATCATTTTGTGTTTCTTCATCTACAGTTACGAGCTACTGACCACAGAAGAGAAGGCTTCTATGCTGTACTCTTTTGTGACCCTGAGCTCATAACACATAACGAGTGCTTGTGAAATAATGCTGAATGAAAAGTTAAATATATTAACTACATTAAAATGCCTGTTGGGTTATGTATGGAGAGAGGCACTCTTTAAAATCTAAAAGAGAATTCTTACTTCTATCTAGTTTTCAGTACTTACCATATAAAAATGCCAAATAACACATTTAGCTAGGCACAACTTTCTCAAATCTTAGTTGTTTTCATAGCACTCTACACAAATTTAGCTGATGGGGCTAATATATCAGCAACCCAATGATATTCATTAAAAGATTAGAGTTTAGTTGTATGCTAAACCAGGTGAGGAAAAAATAGAGAACATTATAGCATCCAGTTGCCTCTGTTCTGTAAAAGATTTCATTCAGACATCATCCCCTAGTTCTGCCACATCCTTCATCTTTCCATTTTTATTCATCCGGTGAAAAACCTATGCTCCTGAAAATTCTGTGTCTTCTCAAGTGACTAGTTCTTTACCAACAACACCTGTCTCTCTTATCTCTTATGAGAGATTTATCATAATGAATTGGCTCACATGATTATGGAAGGTAAGAATTTCTATAACTTATTTCTTATAAAATGCAAATTCAGGAAAGCTGATACACAGGTTCCAACCCAACTGAAGGAAAAACTTAACATTTCTGGATTTTGTTCAGAAGAAGGAGGAAATTTGTTCCTCCTGAGCCTTTTGTTACACAGAGGCATCCCATGAATTGGATGAGGCCATTCACATTGAGGAAACTTACCTGGTTTACCAGTCTCCTCTTTCAAATGGTAATATCATACAGAATCATCTTCACAGACTACCCTAAAATAATGTTTACATAAATGTGTGGGCATGTCCTAGACCACACATACTGGCAAATGCAATCAACTTTCTACCTGGGACAAAATAACTGCCCTTCTGAATTACCCTCCTCAATGGACTTCCCAGCCCAACTGCAATGGCAATAGTTGACATTTTTAAGAATCCCATCTATGGCAATGGCCATTTCCTTCTAATACCCTTAGTTATTGTGACCTTTTTCTAACCAACCTGAAAACAAATTTAAGATTTTTTGACATGCTAAGAAGATGTGGCTAGCGAAGGGCAGGTAGAAGATTTAAAGAATTTAATCGTGTTGATATAATTTTTGGTATAATTCCTTTAAATTAGACTTTAGTGTCATGCTTCATCTAGGACATATCCTTTATTTTTCTTTTTCTTACTGCCTACTCTTAATCCACAGTTCAATCTCATACAGTCTTCTCTCTTCACCACTGTTTTTTTTTGAATTCCACAGAATTTATTATAATGTATACTGTTAGCTTACAACCAATTATTCATATTACCTGACATATACATGCAAAAATTGAAAAATACAGAAAAAAGAAATGTATAAAAAATTAAGAAGAGAAAAAGTATCAACAATTGAAAATAGGAGATGACACAAATTAATTTTATGATTGTTGCAACTTTATATTTATATTTTGCTTTTTGTAGGGAAGATGTTCCTTGAGTGA